>JAUZST010004949.1:0-41635 GCA_034779995.1 Parotocinclus haroldoi
ACTCAGCCGCATTAAACAATCTTGGATGTATTTTTGTATTTGCAAGACATTTCTTTTGTCACAGATAAGTGATGAACAGTGCTGGCGCAATTTATTTTATGCAAATACAAACTCTCTTGTATATGTATGTCTTATGCATTGTATTTATATATTCAGGCTAATTGCTGTTGTCAAATGTGTAAACATCACAGCTATAGTGCAATATAATATGTACATACTGTAAATATAAGTGTATATCTTTAAATAAATGTTTGTTACCTAATGTAATTGCAGATGCATAATAATGTATGATCACATACATAGAGAATGTGGTTTACATGTTTCAATGTAGGGACCAGAGGAGCGTGGAAAATGTTACTTTGTGATGTTAGGCTGGTGTATTATAAAGGCATATCAAGTAGTGTAATATGGACCTAACTTGCTAGTTAGGATATTAATCCAAGCAGGTCATGCATCAAATATAACCACGATTGACTTCTATTCTACTGACAATGAATGAATGACTGGTGGCCTGTCCATGGAACACTTACCAATGTGCCTTGTGTTCTCCAGTATAGTCTGTGGAATATGTGACCCTGACTTGAAAAGTGGGATTAGGATGTGATGTGTTGAGTATTTCTATAAAGCAGTTGATGTCTGCATGGCAAGAAAGCAGAAGCTGCACGCAAAAAAGCAAACTGGTGCTTTTATGTATATAAATAACCATCTTGCTTGAAGTATGCTTTAATTTTTATGGTATGAAGCTAAGCACAAAGTCTGCTTGAGGTCTAGGACAATTTTGAGGAAAAGTACATATAACAATCACACAGTGTTTCTTTGATTTAATTGACTTTTGTTTAATTGCAGACAAATCTGAGATGTTTCATGTTTTGTCTGGTCAACATTTCATCTGTTAATAAACATCCATTCCTGCATTCCTGGAACACGTTGCGAAAAATTTTGGGACAAAGTCAATTTAGAGATAGTAATGAGATAAAAATGAATGTTAAAAAATGGTCAAGCATTTACCAAATTGTACTGTTACTTTTATTTTTCACCACACCAGGCATTTTTAAACTGATAATTCCAAGTGATTTAATGTTTCAGATGTTACATTTCTCCCATTTTCCTATAAACACACAATGTGTGCAACAGTACGAGGTTGTTGTTACATTTTTCATTACAAAATTCTCCACACATTCTCTGTTGGGTACAGGTTAGGACTGGAGGCAGGCCAGTCTAGTACCCATCTACCCTAGCCATGCCTTTGCAATGCAGCTTGTGGTTTTGTATTGTCTTGTTGAAAAGGCAGGGATGTCTCAGGAAAAGATGGTGTCTGAAGACTCCAAGATCTCAGTGTGATTCTGTATTAATGCTGCCTTAATAGAAGTACATACAGCGTACAAATTTTCCAAAAAAAGACCTGATTCATTTGACCACTATACATGTTTAAACTGTGATAGTTCATCCTACATGCCTCAAAACCCAAAAATGTTGATGTCACAGTGCATCATGATACTTGATAAAGGTTTACCAAAGTTATCACTTGCCAATTTGTTTATATCATGTTGTTGAATGGTGTTTCTTGATCCATTGCCATATGAGGGCTTGTCCTTTGCGCACTGAAATTCCTCCAGATTCCATGAATTGTTATTATGCACTGTAGTGGGATAAATATGCAAATCCCTTTCAGTCTTTACTTGAAGTACATTGATTTTAAACATTTCACTAATTTTCTCACACATTTGTTAATTTTGTGATTCTCTTTGAAAAGTGTTTAAAATGGAATGAATGTTTATTAAGACAATTAAATAAACTAAGCCAGACAAAACATGAAATAATTTCTGCAATGAAATAAATGTTGCAGCAAGTGTAAGAAACAATGTGGGATTTTAAAAGTTGCATTTTCTATACTATTAACATTTTCTGATTTGCAAAATAAACTCCTCTCCCTGTCTGATTTCACCATTGGATCATCAACTCTGTATCAGCTAGATTAAAAGCTGTAAAAGACAATTAAAAGCCAATCCTTATTAAAGCAAAAAATGCTGTTCATGCTTAGGGGAGCTCAACAGATTAAAGAGTTGTGAGAAAAATACAAGACCTCTGGTTTGGTGTGAAGTCCAACATCACTGGACTGCTGTAGCACTTTGTCTTGTCTGGTGGGTAGGAGATTTAATTTTGGCAAGCACTAGGCCCCTAGCCTTCAGCACCTACACGTTTATCCTGTGTCAGTTCCTAATGTGCCCAGACATGCCACTTTAGCGATCACTCTAACAAGTTTACAGAAATTCTACAAACAAAAGACAGTCAGGAGAAAAGCCCCAGAACAAACGTACAATTAAGAAAAGTGTTAGCCAAGTCTACCTGCTTGATTTGTTATAGGCATACAGTATGTTCATGAGGTGTCAGATCAAAGGATTATCGCGTGTGAAGGCAGCTCATAATTAATGAGAAAAAAACGTGACAGAGATAAATGGAATACTGTACTGGAGCACACAAGTAGCTAATTTACGTAATCAAGGCATACAGGCAATGAGGCCATAGTATATTCGTTTTGCGTCTTCACAACAAAGTTGAGAATTTCCTTCCTTCTCATGCAAACACATCTATGTTAAAATCTCATGTAATGGTACATATGATGCGAATGCACTTTCTAACCACAGTATATGCAAACGCATCATGTTTGTGGTGGAATTTAGGATTGTAGGTATGTATATAAGTGCATGTGTAAGCAAAGTATATCAGTCAACCAAGGCATGCTCTCTTTCACACACACACACACACACACACACACACACACACACACACACACACACACACAAACAGAAACACACTTTACTCTGGGAACTCCCACTGTCCTTAGCTGCCAACACTGTGGTTTAGCTGGTCTGACTGTTGAATTGGGTGCCAGCCAAATCAGAGTAAGATTGTAAAACTCTGAGTGCTATATTTAATATAAACCAAATCATGGGGATTGACAGGTTAAAATTATAAAAAATAAGGCAGAAAGCCAATTTAAAAAATATTATACTGTACTCCTTAACAGTTACACTGCACAGCTGCAATTTATTTAGGTCTAGTAATGCACAAAATGCATTCTGTGGTAAATTTTGAGGTCAAGTTCAAATCAAAACTTGAACACAAATGTATTCAACATTTTTACTGCAAACTTGCATAAATGCTTTGCATAGTAACCATGTTATCATGGTCAGGTTTACTGTGTGTCAATAAGGCTATAATGCAATCCAAGGCACTCAGTCACATCATTTCATATACTGCCATGTTTTTATGAGGTGATATGAAATTCTCCTATAGGCACTCATGGGAACTTGTCTCTAGTATTGTAGTTGTGTAGCACCAAAACAACACTGGGGACCAATATTATTCCAGCACAATTTCACAATATTCCAAAGAGCATAATGTGATGTTACTTAATGATTGTCTTACTCTCGTCAAATGCCCCCCGAAATGCCAGTTGGGATTAAGGTCAGGTTACTGTGGAGGAATGGCCCTGACAGTCAGCAATACTTGCTCTTTCACGTAACTGTGACAAAGTTTTGAAGGGTACACTATGTCATTATCCTACTGCAGTACAAATACATCACCACAAAGATGCAAATAAGCATTTCCATTAGTTGAATTAGACTTTTGGACTCCACTGTACCACTGTGTGTGATTAATTCTAAATTCATAAGAAATAGCAGTTGCTTCTGCTCAGATTGACTTAAATATTGTACACATACCAATAATACCAAAAATATGTACATATAAATTTTGATGAAAAAGGACAAATGTTTCATCACTTGTTTGATTTATACATTAATTCATTGGCAGCCTGGTAACACTGAAATAACAATTGAGCTACTACTGTCCTTGTAGTTTTAGTGCTTAATGAGTTTTGGATAAATATGCCATCCAGGCTGGTTTTCCTATACAAAACTTGTACAATAAATCATAAGATTTTGCTTGGAATGTTGTTTAGTGTTTGTGATTGTTACATGCGAAGTTGCTATCAAGTGGTTAGTGCAAGTGTGCTATTTTATTTTTACAATATCTGCCAAGGATTGCATGAGGAAATATGTTTCTTAATAACTGTGTACATGAAGTAGAATGATTGTTTAGAAACATAATAATAACACACAATTTCGACCTACTAAAATCATTGAAACTAAAGGTGGTGCTACATATACTATATTTTACATGACTTAGCTTTTCTTTTTACTTCATTTCTGACTAATTACTCTTTTTAGTGCAGGGCTAGTAAAGTTGCAAGTTTTTTACGCAAGAATTGAAAGCTTTGAAAAAAATTTGAACCAACCAGCAACAGTCCTAAACAGTGTCAAAGCTCAGTCTTAATGCCTAATGCTGTGTAACTGGTTCCATTATTTGAAATGCAGATAAAAGCCATGTGTAGCTAGTTCTTATGTAAAAATATACAATATCTTAATGATTAGGGCACAAATAGCCATTACATTCCAGTGCATTTTGTAATGCATATAATTTGTTTAGTAATTTTAATTGTTAAGGAGTACAATCAGCTACAGGTTTAAATCATTATTGATCATATATGATCATAATGTTGTAATCTCTTTATATACATTTATACTTTATATATACTGCTAACAAAATGAGGGAAATATACCCTTTTTTGTAAGCAGTATACTTTAATATATGCATTTTGCACTTTCGTTTGGTCTTGACAATGATGTCCAATGAGAACCAGATTGGGAGAACTTGTTGTTAACTTCAGATAGCACCAGATTTAAAAAAAACACATCCAAAAAGTTAATGTTTAATGTTCAACATTTACATTGGCCTTCATGGATACACTACAGCATTGTTGAGTGCAAAATGTCATTCTGAGCTTAAAGCTGCATCTCTGTTCCCTTTTCTCACTCTAGTTAGCAACCTTTGAAAAACCTTTCATTCTCCTCAAAGTGACATGGAGCATTCCAAGAACTCTATAAGCTGATTACTAGGTTGAACCTTTCCTAAGCACATGATCTGAGACCAAGCTGGCATGTTATATTTGAAATAAATATGAGTTATGCATTAGACAATCCGGGAGCAGATAAATGACACAAAAGTCCTGATAGTCCGTCAAACTCATGTTTAAACTTTTCTTTTCAATCAGAATGGAATGGATAGATGAACCTTAGATGAATCTGCAGATAATATATTTTCAACAGTGCCAGAACAGTGTTAATCACACGCATAGCATGTAAGTCTTGAATAGAATCTATTGAATATATAGGCATATATATTAGTATTTTTAGTATTACTGTATGATTGGGATCATGCTTAACTACTTTTGGGTTATATTAACTAGTATTGGCATTTTACACATTTCTTACATATAATTTTTTGGCAGATATTAATTATTTAAGAATCATAAGATCATAAGACATTATGAGGTTATTTCACTTGTTAAGACAAAATAAGAATAAAGATATAATCTTAAAATATTTTAAGATTATAGCTTTATTCTTATGTTTTATTTGCATAAGGAAATCTATTTATGTATATAAAATTGTCTATATTCTTTAGTGTAAATGACTAGTACATTTGCAGAATGTAAAGTTTAATGTTTAAAATAACTCAGGCAATATTAACCAAACCAAAACCTTTCCTAGTTCTTAATGAGTTAAACATGGATTAAAGATACTTATCTGTGCAGAGGGCAAATAACAATACATTCAAGCCTTGTCATTCCTTTGAAAGCTCCTTGAGAAACAGTTTGATCCTGGATGCACCTAAGACCATGTGATCTGGCTTTAATCTTCACTAAGATTGTTTAGCTTGGACCCACTTTTGGTGGGAGGTGGATGCATAAAGTGATGGCTGTGGAGAGACATTATGGGGTGGTTTCTAGCATTGTGTTCTAAATACAGATGTACATAAATTACTATTTAACTATATCCAACATACATAGAGTAAATGAAAGGAATGGAATTGCTACTGGAACAACAATGCTGGATGTCCAGGTCCTTACATGATTATCTAAATAAATGTTCTAAAATGTCCTGTTGTACCATCAAAAAACCAAACTGGCATCAGAAGCTCTGTAGAATTATACTGCCTTGAAATGCGTGCTTTGGGAGCCATCTGGTAATAAAGGCTACCTCAAGAGTACATTTAATAGAGCCTGTAATTGTGTACAGAACACATGAAACACAAACAGACTAGTCCTGAGAAATGTAACTTTGCTGTTCTCCATTGTGAATCATACAGAATGGTGCAGATACATTAAGTTCAGGGCATGAAACTATAATTTTGGCAATACTGTACAACACCAGAATTTTTTGGCTCCACCTCATGCTGATTTTAGTGGTTGCTCTCTGAAGACTAGAAAAGAGAAGATAATCCTCCCAGTAATTAAGAAGCCAGGCATGGTTAAATGAGTGTGACCAATTACGCCTAATAAAATGTCATGCGAAACCAATTTTGCAATGGTTTGTAAAGCTGTTGAGTATGATTCAACCCTACTCACCAATTTTGCGGCCCATTCATTCTTGATTACGGTACCTACTTTATGGCCTAACTTACAGTGTTACAGAGTAAAAATGTCTTAGCTGAAGCTTTAACTATATACTGAATATGAACATGTACTTTACACAGCAACAAGGAGCCATACAAGCTCAAACAAACATGATGGTTTCATGCTTTAGCACGTTAAGTTTATCTAATAAAAGGCAGTCATACAAGGAAAGAGAATTTAGGCCACATGCAATTACATGTAAAAAAAGTTGCCTCTTCCATCAAAGTATTTCGCACAGTATTTATTTGGTGGATCAATTATTTGATGGTATTAAGTGCTTCTTTCAGGTGTCAAAGACTAAAGTATACAAACACTGTCTTTGAGATAATTCATAAACACAACTGAGCTTTACACATGAGATAACATTCAAAACACACCTGATATTACTGAATAACTGATGAGACAGAAGCATACTCCAGAGTATAACAATTATAAATATGATATGGACATATTATCACAATGAAATCATGTTGAAAGTCATTATTTGTGCTTATACAGTTAAAACATATTGAGTAACCAAAGCATAAAAGGTTTGTAATACATGGTGAAATCAAAGTAAAAAATAAATAAATTAGTATTACTGTGTAAAGTTTTAGAATAAGAACAGCATGTTTATTTGCATTTTGTAACCCCTGCATACACATTAGTAACAAATAATTAATAGTATGTAGACTTTTTGTTATGATGTGGATATTGTAAAGAGCTGAAAGTGAAGTAAGTGAAATTCCAGTTTATAACAGGGAGTCCAAGGCCATGTCTATTATCTACTCAGATGAAGACCTACCCAGACGCACAGATAAACTCTGAGGGACTTGAGCCCCTGCCCTTTCCCCTTAGACTGTTTAAGTGCCTAATTAACTGGCCTATATAATAATTGAATTATATTTGGCTTTCAAATTACTCACTGTGCCAAAGGTTTACAACTGAACTGTTTACAAAAACATTTTGCATGACACAGCTCACCACTGAACCAGCAACATACTGGATTAGGTTTGATTAGGCATGAAGTGTTTAATTGCTTTTGGGTGACCAATTTTTCTTGTTGATATTAAACCTTGACTTTAATAACAGAGACATGCATCACCACAATGTTCATCGAGTAATTATGGCAGTAATTATGCTACACATCACTGAGGTTTACATTTATATTAACCTTGTGACACGTTTTTGCTGTAAAATATCAGCAGCTATCATGCTTTTTAACGAAATCATGATTATAACCACCTGTTGACATTACCTGTTTGAAATACATCATAAATTTCATTTTTCACATTAGTACTAGCCATAGTCCCAATGTTTTGCAGGCCTGGAATGTACTAATGAATTTGACCAGAAAATACATAAAATGTCTTGAGCTATTTCTTGGTGGTTTAGTTTTTCTCCCCTTCATACCATCCCTGTTTTTTGTGGTTTGGGGTTATAATATATATAAATGTGCATACCAGTATAATGGGGAAATGTGTATAACAACCACAGGGGTTATCATTTCGAGGGAAGAGTATGTTGCTTAACTAAACACTGTAAAATAGTTTTGAGTACTAAAACAACTACAACATTGTGACATTTTTTTCTAAGGCTAAGTACAACTAATTTCTGTAGTTTAGTAAAGCTTTAGTAAAGTTTAGTAATGTTTATTTGTATTATATTATGTTTATTTGTATCTATATTAGTCATTGATTACTATATTCAGAATGTTTAGGTTTTGCAGATAGTTATTGCAGATTCAATTTCATTCAGATCGTTCAGATCATTTCGTCATTATATGATGGTGGCTTGCCAGACCTTTAAATTGATAAGCACACGTGGCTACTATTTTTGATTGAATTTTAACTCATGTAAACTTCAGTAAAATTACTTTGGTTTTGTTTCGTATGTGTTCTTTTGTGATATTTTGTCATTTGTGTTCCTTCTTTTGGTTTTGTTTCTTCCTAAGTACTTCAGCAACATATAGGTATATGGAGGCATTTTGGAACTTCCTGTTTCCAGTCTTACAGAGAATTTCAAGTGCTCCAAAGTAAGGCTGGATATAACACTTATAAAATCCTGTGACCCATGTTTAGCCCGAACAGTTCCTACTGTAGTGACTGAAAGGAAGTGGACCACAAGTGCATCTGTACAGCAGGCAAAGCCATCTCAGAGCCCTGATCGTGGAGAAGGTACACCGGCAGGAACAGGCAACAAGGTGTGCAAAGGCTGTCTTCCAAGTGAGGCAAAGACTGCGCTGAGGAACAAGGACTGAGCTGTGGAACATTTCACATCAGCTTCAACTTGCAAGCAACGTTTGATGTCCTGCCGTCTCCCATTCACCTGTAACAATTGTATGAAGAAGACTCAACCCCAGTCTGTCCATTTCCAGCAAATCTTAAATATCTCAAGGTTGGCTACAATACACAAGTCCATTACACCTGACAGTACAACCAAGTGCTGAAGTGCCTTTCAGCTGTGCTGGAGACTGGACAGACATTAATGCCTTGCTTCCACCATTGCCTCCTGTAGCTGCAAAAGACTTTGTCTGTGAAGGTGCTAAACCAACCAAGACCAGCTCAACATCTGACTTTGTTCAGCTTGGAGGAGCACGAGACTGGAAGTTAGTGACAGGCCTGAAACAAAGGCTCTTCTTTCAATCAGAGATTGCCACTATGAGCCTCAGATTAGAGCTTGTGCTCTGGTCCACATCACTGCACAAGGTCTACAACGGGAGGATGCTATTAAGGATATGAAGAAATGAGCCTTAAATACACTGTGCTGGTGGCCAATGCTGAGCCATGTCTTTGGAAAAGTTTGCCTAGTGGAAGTCGCTGCACAGGCTTTTCATACGTATAGTTTTTTTTTGTTTTTACTTTGGGTTGTTTATGTTGCAACCAGGTGTATAAAGCTTTAGTGGGTTGTAGGGAGGGCGAAGGAGTCACTTGTTGCATTTCTTGCATAGTTGGGTGTGGATGACTGACATTTAAGGGGGTAGACATATAAAAAGTTAAATGGGAGCAGCAAGTGTGTCTTTCTTTCGGCTTCCGTGCCAGGGTAGGGAGATCTGCTACCGCATTCTGTTTTAATTAATGTGATAACAGTTCTACTTCAGGAAATACGAACCTGACGTCTGTGCAGCTAAACTGGGTGAATCATACGGCATGATTCACATTTTGAATATGTGAGTCTATGCATTCCTGTGTCTTGTTTTTGTGTGTGCACTCACTAGCATGACTTCATTTTAGCTGGTTGCCACAGTGCACAGGACATACCAGTTTGGCCAAGCGCTATGGCCATTAACGTACACGCACAGGTGACAAAATGAATCAAAGATAACTTTCATTGTTGTGAGAAAGTTCCTTGTGTCCTACATATCAACACGGAACAGTAGTTAATAGTAAACATGGTTACAGTTATACTAGTATAACCAGGTTTAAATTCCACACTGTGTGACATAAATAAAGTATATTCACGAATCCTTGTAGATGTGTCCCAGCTATAGAAAAACAACCACACAGCATGACGCTGCCCCCACTATACTTCACTGTAGTGATGGTAGTGGGCACGTGATGAGCACTGCCTGGATTGCTTGAGACATGATGCTTAGTATTGATGTATATATGTATATATTATATGTATTATCTAAGTATTGGGCATAGTGGTTTCTTGGCTGCTACCCTACCAAAAAGCTGACAGATGGTGAGTGCATACAAACAACTACTCAATAATGCAAATATAATCAGCCAATCTTATGGCAGCAAATCCATTTAGACATAAAAGGGAAGAAATAGGATTTAAGAGACTTTAATTATGGCATGGTTGTAGGTGCTAGACTGGCTGGTCTGAGTATTTCAGAAACTGCTGACCTCCTAGGATTTTCATGCACAGACATGGGTTGTGAGGGTTTACAGAGAGTTCTCTGACAAAGAGAAACTATCCAGTGAGTATCACTTATTTGGGTAAAATGCCTTGTTGATGTCAGAGGCCACAGAAGAATAGCCAGAGTGGCTTGAGCTGACAAAAAGGCTAAAGTAACCCAAATAAAAACTTGTTACAACTGAGATATGCAGATGAGCATCTTTGAAGACAGATGGGCTACAACAGCAGAAGGCCATACCAGTACCTGAGCGTTCAATATGTAAAAA
This sequence comes from Parotocinclus haroldoi, assembly GCA_034779995.1. Lineage (NCBI taxonomy): Eukaryota > Metazoa > Chordata > Actinopteri > Siluriformes > Loricariidae > Parotocinclus > Parotocinclus haroldoi. The sequence goes on from JAUZST010004949.1 coordinate 10,633, forward strand.
TGTTTTGCCCAAGTATTGTTGTTGACCACGTCCACCCCTTTATGACCACAGTGTTAGAATGTTCTGATTACTTAAATAATGTAAAACTGTGCAGCTGACAAGTGTGTGGTGCTACCATGTCAATATAAACCACAATATCTCAGGGATTTTCCATCCTGATGCTAGCAATGCACAACTAATAAAGTGGCTGTCTATACAAATGATTATTTAGGCTGATTGTTTATTATTTATGATTATTTGTTGATGAGTTGACATTTGTTGCATTTAAAGAGGTACTTGTAACTTACACTGAACTGAGCTGGTTAAGGTAATAAGGCAACCAGCGGTGATAGTTTGACAGATTTGAAACTTGAGCTAACAACCGTATATTTAGTAGTCTGAATCTAGCTAGTAGAACTTTATTTCAGGCTCTCAATATCAATCACAAATAATTTACATATGATGGTTTGCACATTGTCTCATTGTCTTATATCTGAATTCAGTTAAGCTATACTAATACACCTGGGAAATAAGATGTGATATGACAGGATGGTGGGCGGAAGACAGGTTTTTCAAGATATGCCAAATAACTGAGAGGAATTCCTGTTAACACTATACTGATCACTGTCAACGCCATGATTATTACTCACAATCGGAGGGCATAAATGAGCGCGTTCAAGAATCAAATATCGCCCCCTATTGGATTGGTGAAAAACAGTTATTTGAAACTCAAATAGGGTTGTCTTTATCAAGATCAAGAACATTTAAACTGTAATGTTCAGTGCAACTGTGGTTAATAGTTTAGTTTAACAGGCAAGTTTCACTGTATGGATTATTTAACCTCATGATTTATAAATATGTCTGACTATGTGGAGAGGTTGTATTTTCACATTCAGTACCATTTCAGTTTATTCATTTGAAAGCATTACAAGCTTACTGCTTTCATAAACAAGTCCTACTTTTATTTCAAAGCATAGCAAATGTAATTTAAATGAAACCACACTATTCTATCCAGACAACTCATTCAGGCCACACTAGGTATTTTTCTTTGAATTACAGCACAGCCATAGTCTGTCTAAATGTACACATGCCCAGTTCAAGTTTAGTACTTTGAGATCTTTCAGTACATTACAATTTGTTGTAACAAAGATAAGTAGTGTATACATAGACTAGAAACTTAAAACATTTAAACTCAGAAGACATTCTAATGTTTAGTATACTTATTTTTCTAAATACCAATGAAGATAAATATTAATAGATAAAAATGTTGGAATAAGGTAAACTAAATTACTTTAGTCAATATACATAATAAACCAGTGACCAAGGGAATGGTATTTGTGCTAAAAACCCAGGAACAACATTGCAAAGACCAGCAAACAACAAATTTCTTATCTTAGGAACAGCTTATTTAGGTCAGGATACTCAAACACAAAGTCCTTTTATACACCAAACAATGTGCTGATTATCCTGATTATATATGAAAGAGAGTGAAAGGAATGATCTGATGACTAGCAGCCTTTTTTCCAAAGTTCATTTAACACGAATTCTATTTCATAACATCATTTAAACATTATAATATTTTGGACTGTGCAGCACTTCCAGCTCATAGATATATCAGTGCTCCTCTGTGTACACATGCAACTTAATGTAATGTAACAATGTGTCTAATTCTCATATGCACACACACGCACACACACACAACCACACACGCACAGCCCACGCCCACACACACACGCACGCACGCACGCTCACGCTCACACTTACACACGCTTATACAAAAGTTTGGGCATCTCTTGTCAATGTACGTTATCTTACAAAAGTGAGCACATACCCCAACACTGAAGATATGACACTTTGATATAATGTAAAGTAGTCAGTCTACAGCTTGTATAACAGTGTAAATTTACTATGCCCTTAAAATAACTCAAAACACAGTCATTAATGTCTACACCACTGACAACGAAAGTGAGTACAGCCCTGTGAAAATGGTCAAAATGTGTATTGCCCTAAATCAGTGTACCCGTTACATGGGTAAGCGAACACCGCATGACCCCCATGATTATTCAGAATAAACATACACGACCCCAGAGACCTTCTCTCGTTAAATTGTACACTGTACAGAATGTTATTTAGTATTCATTTCGTTTGTTTACTTTGCAACAACAACAATAGCAGCCACTAATAGTAGTAATAACAAAAACACCCTATTTTAGCGTCGTCATGGCGTCATGTTCACGCACCTCCACGCAGGTACGGCGTTCATAGCAACCACAGGGTCCTGATTCATGCGACGTCATTTTGGCTCTGTCCACCGGTGCCTGGTCTAAAAATGTAAACGTTTGAGCTATAATGTATACTTCGCCACAAGCCAAGGGGTTTATCAAAACTTTTAAAACGTGTTACTTATTTTAGCGCCGAGGTTTTTTTAAGTGGCGTAACATGATTTGGGTACTTTAAGAGCGGAGGGATCAGGGTACTCTAACAGGTTCGGCAGGTGTAGCGGAAGTGAAGAACGTTTATGAAGTTGGTTTACTTGGGCCAGGTGAGCGCAGCTGCAATTCTCATACGACGCAATTCCTGGCAAATAAGGTCCGAATTCAGTAAGAAAAAAGTAAGTAGAAAAGGCAATTTTCATTTTACCATGTCATAAAAGCTGACACCGAGCAGATTCGTCCTTTTCCTTCTCCGCTTACAAACTATGAGGGTTAAGATATCACATAAACTTGTACTTTAGCCGTATTACGGTAGTGCGATGTGTTCAAGCCAATATGTCAGGGAATAAAGTAGGGATTCAAATATGTTACCAGTTGGCGAGGTGGATATTCTACTTGTCTAAAAGTGTTAATAATATTTTAAAGACGTATTTGGTAACATAAGTCCGTTTATACTCTAATTATGAATAAATGCACGTAGAGCACGCACACATGAGTTGCGCTTCGGGTTAATAAAGCTCATAAATCAAGTTTGAGTTCATTATATGTTATGATATTCAATAAATACAGAAATATGTAAAATAAAGTGGTTATAACTCAAAATAACAACCACATATCTGCTTCAAACTATGTTGAGACGCTCATCCGACATTCTAAAATAGAATAAAGGATATATTAAAGAAATGCATAACAAATACATGAAAGTTGTCATAATTCAACATTTCTACCATAGATCTGCTTTAAACTAATTAGATATTTTGGAATAGAATCACGTTAGAATGAACGATGTGTTGTGAGCTTTATTAACCCCATAGCAATCATAATCAATCACGGTATAAACGAACTTATGTTACCATATAAGTTTTAAAATATTATTAACACAGTAGACAAGTAAACTATATCCAAGTAGCCAACTAGAAGCATATTTGACTTTCTACTTTATTCTTTGACTTTTGCTTGAACATCGTGAACTAAGTCTTTTTTTGCAACATGCTACCGTAATACGGCTAAACTAGGACTTGGTGCCATTTATGTGCGGTAAGCTTGATGGCAGTGGAAGGTTCGGTCTAAGTGACAGCGAGTTAGAACTGAAACTATAGAGCGTCCTGTAGCAGTGTTTTGTTTTATTTTGAGAAGCGTTTACACGCATAAAGCACGGCCAAACGAGTAAAGTACCGTCCCTAATATCTAATACCGTCCCTGGTTCTCAGTATATTCCGTAAAATACTGTTGAGTAGCCTCTATTGTACTGACGAACTGACCGTCGTTTCCTCGTTGACTGCTAATTACCATTATTGTACCACATGCATTTACCATACGTGTATGCCTAATTAATACAAACGTTTTGTAAAAATTTGTGCTAAGACTTTGTTTAATCATCCAACATTGCATGTGGTCAGACCTGAACCCTGATCCGTATGGTCACTAGTCGTCTAGTCCACCAAACCACGACGCCTCTACAGTCCATGTAAATAAGGACACATTTGAGAGTCAGCTTAAAGATATAATGTTGCCACACCTCTACAGTCCATTACTTTCCAAATAGCCTATGTGCTGATTCACTAAGTGTAAAGTTATTTTACTCTAGAAAGCAACAGGGTGTGAGGCCAGGGGAGTCAAGTCTGGCCCTAGGGACAAATGCAACTAGCAGACAGATTTTAATTGGCATGTAGCATAATTCTAACCATGTATTACTAGTGAACCACTTAACGGTGGCAGCAGTATGTAATACTGCTCGAGGTCCAGACTGGCTGCTCCCAAATTGCGTGAAATCTTTCATGTAGAAAACTACAGAGCTGTCAAAGGACAGCAGAATGTTTATAATGCAAACAAACTTGTAATACCCACCCCTCACATTATTTTCTAGTTGTCTGGCTCTTCTGGAAAGTTGTTGCATCTGGTTTAAAGTTTTACACAAGGACTATCTAGACATGCACAGATTGCAATTTTTTTTGTCCGATTCCAATTTTCTGAACATATGACTATCCAGTATTTTTTTTAGTTTGCCAACTTCCACATATTCAGTGAGATGATGGTATTTTAAATGTCTTCTTGTTCTGAGTTTTATTTCCGCTGCTTACTTTTGTCATGCATCCTGCAAACAGAACTCACTTACTGTGAAGAAATGGAACACTGAAGACATGGCTATAACCCAAATAACACCCTATTACTACTCCCTTACTATTGCGCTATATTCTTTTTAGTGCACTTGGGAGCATAACACAAAAATTGAACATGTCCTTGTCATCAGCGTTTGTCAGCGCTGGTCTCTCTAGTAAACAAACACACAGATTAAAGCTGGAACAGTGTTTAAAAACAGAATTTAACTGTGCATGAATGTTTGCGAAAGCAAAATGTTTTTCATGTGTGGCTGTGTGTTGTGTAGCTGTCTTACAGAGCATCTATGACCAACACAGAATTTGTTATAAGCCAGATGATTCTGGTCACGGGCCCATCAATCAGTGCGTCTCTAACATGCAATATTGTTTTGTCTTTAGTTGGTTATGAGATTTAAGAAATGTAAAACATGTTTTGTTATTGAGTTCTGTGGGCCTGGTAATGCATAGCAACTAAGTAATAAATTCTCACACTGGGACACTATAGAGATACCAACTGACCTAAATGTGGGATCGAATATGTGAGGAACATTAGTTGTACGCAGATTGTAATTCATCCAAGCGGTGACGCTTGCACCTCATTATCTCAGTTCTTATAAGGAGCACAATGCTGGCCAATCATTGCTCAGCACTGAGTCTGCTTAAGCTGACTGTGAATGTGCACACTGAGTTTCTTTATGCGCTTCCTGGTTTGTTGCATCTTTTTCATCTGGCACCTTTTTCATTCCTTTGTGTGCAAGCTTTTTATACTAGTCAGAGCTGTGTTTTGTTGTCATTCGATCAGTATTTCAGCATGTATACTGCTCACAATAATTATGGAATATTTTATTATGGGATTTCATTTTGATGTATACCCTAGAATTGTGAGCTTTACATTGATTAAGCAGTCAATGAAAATTTATGGGTTAATACTGTATACTATCGAACCATATACAAATGCAGTCAGATGTTATGCAGCACACACCTACAACTGTGTATTAGACAATATTTCTAAGAAAGTCTGTACAGTCACAAGTGATGACAGCAGCAGCTTGCAACATACACATGAGACATGAGTGAGGTCAACCACTGTTGCCCTAATATGAACTCGGGATAATGTGTGAACCTTGACAACGAGAAAGAAAGCAACTAACATTTTAAAGATCTTTTTATTGCTTTTTTTATGCAAATTAGCATTATGAAGTATAGGTATGCACCCTTTAATGACTGCATTACTTTCTGTGAAACAAGATGTTAACCAAAATTGACCACACATTATCGTAGTCCTATAGTCTTTTATCATCTTGTAATGCAAATATAAGTATTTTTTTTTGCAATAAAACGGAATGCAAATGATCCGTAAATGTTTTAGAGATACTGATGAAAATCAGTGGAAGACCACCATCTATTTCCATAATTTAAACATTTTTAAATTATGGACATTCACAATTATAGGAAAAAGTAATTTACTGTTACAATTTTGAGTGTGACACTTCTGTTTGATGGAAGCCAAAAAGTGCATTCATAGACAGTATTAAGAACAAAGAAGTTTTAACAGGTGAATGTGAACCAATTTATATACACTGCTCACAAAAAATAGGGGATATTTCATTATGGGATATTTCATTTTGAAATTAACATGTTGTGCATTCAGTAAAAGTTTTCAGCATATACCTTGGTTATAATGGGTGGTTATTTGAGTTACTGTTGCCAATCTATAAGTGGCCATCCTTCTATGGCATCAACAAGGCATTTTGACTTGCAAAGTATCGCTTTTTGTCGCTTGCAAAATTCTTCTTTGGACGACTTTTTTCTCTTTTTTTTTTTCATTCCTTATCCTAGATGCGACTCTGTGGGATTATTTCAGTAGTTCAGCAGTTTCTGAAATACCGTACCTAGCCATGTTTAAAATCACTTCAATCACCTTTCATCCCCATTCTGATGCTTGTTTGAAATTCAGCAAGTCATCTTGACCATGTCTACATATCTAATTACATTGATTTGGTGCCATATTGTTGGCTAATCAGGCAATTGTGGTAACGAATGAACAGCGTAGATATGTTGTGAAGAAGTGACATAAAGAAAGTTATATTTGCATTGCCATATAGGCCACTTAAAACTCAAGCCATAGGATTTTATGTGAGGTTGAAGCGGGACTCTCCTGTGAGTAATTTGGAACTATTATGAAACACAGGTTTTCGTAGTGTTTTGCTTTTCAAAGAACACATTTTGCATTACAAATTACAAATTTACATTTTGCAATAATTTTTATCCAGGTACATCCTGAAAAAGTTTAACCATAACCAATTTTAAATTACGCGTAATATCGATATATAAATTACTCGTAGTATCATAATCTGCCCGGTGTGAAACCTGCTGCATTTAGTATCCTATTTTTTGCTATCTGGTGTAGATATTAATGAGAAACATACCTGACATCAATTTTTGATGAGTTCCTATGCATATAGTTATGATGACAACTTTTTTTCTTTGTAATGGAAATGTTTTTGACATGTTGTGTATTGCATGCATACATTTGGGCAGGGTTAATTATGAATACTTAGTATGACTTTTCAAATGCCCAGCTGACGACATACAACTAAAAATGTGGACCAGATCTTCACTAGTACACTCAGAGTAACTACTCAGAGCTACTACACCTATTTTTCCGGTGAATGCTGCTGTTTACTTAAGTCGTTTTTGCTGCAGACATCAGCCATTTGGAAAAAACACACTGTAAAAATCCAGCAGTTTTGCTAGGGTTAGGGTTAATGCACAACCTTCTAAAATGTCTATCCAATAGAACATCATCATCATCATTTTTATGAAGAATTTGTTGTAATGGAAATAATGTAGCAGGCCAAGCTGTGCCTCTGTAACTGGTCAACCCTTCAATGCTTGCTCTGGCCAGCAGAGGGTGGCTCAAGGGCATGGCTCAAGCTGGCACTGCACCACAATCTCTGACCAGTGTGGGTGGTAGACAGTGTTTGTGTAAGCTGTCTTCTCATCAGTTGTCAATTGTTTTTCAGAGTTCCAATTAACCCCAGGTGGTTTGCACCTCCCTGTCAAGGCATATAAGGCTGAAAATTATGTTGCATGGTAGCAGAGGAGGTTGAGTTTTGTTCATGCCTAATTTCTCTACCTGCCAGAAATGTTCTTGTGCTTGCTTTGATGCTTCACGTTTGGTACTGGAGAGAGCTTATTGTTCACTATTTGCATGAGTTAAGACTTGTGGTAATAGACTGTTCAAAAAAATTGCATAAATATTAATTTATTCTGTTGAGTGGCTGGTGGGGGTCGTTAATCAGTTTCAACTGCTGACGTCATTGAAATTAGCCCCATGTGCAATAGCGGAGCAACAATGAGACCCCCAAAACATGAATGGTTTAATAGGTGGAGACCACTGACCGTTTGTCCCTCCGCATCTTTTCTGGAAGATTTTACATATTGTTGCAATGGAATATTGACTAAATGGGCTAGCCTACTGAATTATTTTTTCCATTTGAATTTTTGGGCTGTCTTTGAATTCTATCCTCTATAGGGTAATTATCAATTTCCAACGATGTGGCATCCTTTCATTCCAAACATGTTGCTCATCCATATCAGGAAAGATACTCTGCAATAATTATTACCCATCAAGACGATCCATCAAATGCTTGTTTTCATATTTGGATCGAGTTCTTTTGTAGTTGGTTTCTTCCTGTGGATTTGATAGCGATAACCGTACAGTTGAGTTTCTTTCCCAGTGTTGAAACTGTTTGTCTGATGTGTTAAGTAGCTCTTGCCATTGGGACAGTTCAGAATTCACCTTCTTAAATTATTTCTATGTCAGATTTCAGTCTGGCTCCGATCACTGCAGATGTTTATGCTTTTTCCTCACAGAGTGGAAGCTGCATATGTAATTTTTCATTAACTCTGGTAAATATGAATTAAGACATAATTACATTGTCGCAAGCATTTGCATTTTAGATCTTTTTCTTATTTGCCTTTGTGACTCACTTATTGACTAATTACAGACTAATGCATGCTGTAGATCTGCGTAAGCAGCAATTATTTGTACAGTAGTAATCATGAAATTTTAACTGCATTTGTTAGTCAACCCCCATTGGGCAGGTAGCCCGATCTGATGACAGAGCTTTCTCATGCTCTTGTGTCAAGGGATATGGACGGATGCATGAAACTGCATTCATTTAGCTTCAAGGAAGATTGGACAACTTTCCTTGGTCTAATCTAGATGATAAAGACATTAATTGTGGGTTCGCAGTACAGTATTTAGGAGAAGGTCATTTTAAGACCAGAAGTTGAAACAGTGCAGTTGTATGGACTGGCTTGGTACAGCATCAGTTAGTCAGGAAAGGATTAGATATCCATTCGTTTTTTTACCTACTCAATCCTGATCGGGGTTGTGTAAAAGTCCTGATTCTCCACATTTTCAATGTTATTGTCACTGTCTGGTGTTTTATCTATGTACTGACCTGAAAGGTATATGATGACATGATGGCTTATCTTAAATCTGTTATGGTTCTTATGACTGGGAGAAAAATTTGGTTTAACATGCACAAATACAATCAAGCTAAAAGTCAAAAACATGGAATTTCTTTGTGAAAGAATGACACAGTGACTCACGTGAAGATGGGTGCTGTTGCCTGACAGCCTCAGGTCCTGCATCACAGCGATTATTAATTTTATTAAGTTGCTGTGGAAAGTGACGGAGTAAATAAATTCTTTCCAAGTCACTTGCTGGTTCATGTGACACAACCACATGAATGAAAACATTATTAAAAATGCTGTTGTTAGACACAGTTGTAAATTTCTCACAGAGCTAGTGTCTGCTGTGAGTTTTGTTGTACTAAGCATAAAAAACAAATAGCTTGAGAAGGTGAAAAGAAACTGACAGATTCCTTTCCTGCCAACGATCATAAAGAGAAATTACACACTATTAGTGGTAAGCAGTGCATATAGTATGTATCCCTTCTATTGCTTGTGGTTGCAGAACTATCAAGTATTGAGTAAGCCTATGACAAGAGGGGGCTTTTTCATTGTTATGAGGAAGAAACCTGGGATTAACATTATTAATATGGTTATTTTAATAGTTTAAATGAAAAAAAAAATGAGGTAACGTAAACATAATATAATATATAGCAGAGCAGTCTATCAAGAGCGTTATTACAATGATTGTTAACTTTTAGTGGTTTAAAGGCAATTGGAACTGGACTGTGTGGCAACGAATATGACAATATATAGGTTGCCAAGGCTATTTGTGCCAAAATGGCCCTGATCTGATTGTTGTTCATGATGCTGGATGCAGTATGTAGTGACATGTGTACAAACCTTTGGCTGAACAGCCTGTCTGGCACACCCATACATGCCAGTAGCATATATTATTTTTTTGGTTATGTCAACTTAAGACTCCACTTTTACTTTACCAATTCATTAGGTCATTCATTCAGGTCAACCTTTCGTTTTGACTGGTTAATCCTGGTGGGCTACAAAGACATTGAAAGGCTAAACACTGCCACCACTTGTCTAAACATCTGAATTAATGGATTTGGAGTTATTTATAACGTTGGTATTAAAATGTGTATCCTAGTTGCAATGGAGAATTATCATGGTTGCTTTAGGGAACACCAAACTGGAAAGACTGAGAATGAGACGTCGTAAAACTATGAGAAAGGAATGACTGCTTAAAATAACTTTCATCTGAACCAGTTTGCTGGTAGATCGTTAAGTTTATATTTGTTAATTGCCTTAATGAGTTAGTGAGTCATGATTTGGTTTTAATAATAGAAAATTCACTTTCCTAGCCACTATATTTACACCTTGCTAGTACCAAGTTGAACCAAACTGTCTTCATGGAACAAATTCAGCAAGTTTTTACCCACACTGACATGACAGCAGCACACAGTTGCTGCGTCCATGAAGCAAGCCTCTAGATACAGCACAGCCCAAACTTGTTCTTTCAAACTAAAATCTGCTCATTTTGAAGGCCATTTGAGTGTAGTGTTTGATCCCAGAAAGAGCAACCTGTGCTATTTTTCTGTGAAGTCTACATGTCCTACCTATGTCTGCATTGGGTTTATTTCAGGGTGTACTCCAGTTTCCTTCCACTGTCCAAGTCCATGCACTGGATTGATTAACTACGTTAAATTTTGGTGACACAGACTCCGGTGTGTATATCCCAAATCAGAAAATGAAGCAGAAATGTTGATGCCACTTTTGGATGTGTTTAACATGAGGCTTCTTTTTTGCAAAGTAAATTAAGTGCTTGTGAATTTTACTCCATTTTTTTAGTGCTTGAAACAGGTTTGCCAAGGTAGTCTCTTGCCCATGTGATATAATCAGTTGTTGTTGAATGGTGTTTTTTGATGCAGCGTCATATGATGGTTTGCAGGCGTTCAGCCTAAGCTTGCACTTGATGCACTGGAATTATTCCTCATTCCTTGAATCATTTAATGATATTATGCACTGTAGGGAGATGCATATCCAAATCATTTCCAACCTTTCCTTGAGGTAGGTTGTTTTTGAACATTTCAATAATTGTCTCACACATTTGTTGACAAACTGGAAATCGTCTCATCAAGGAATTGTGGAACGTTTTGTGGAATGTGTTGCACGCCTGAAATGCCTGAGATTAGTTTTTATTATTGTTATTATTAACCTGAAATATCTCTAGTTCATTCTGTCTGCAATTAAATACAAAACAAAATAAATGTACCACAGAACCACAGTTTTTAAAAAAAAAAATAATTCCATAGTGTTATTTGTCTCGATGTTACCTTGTGTAACAGTGCCTGTTGTTGAAATGGCCATTGATGCTGATAGCAATGTTAATTAAACAACATCAAACAAACACAAAGACCACCATCACCACATGACACTTACTGACTGTTCGAATACCGTAGCAAAAATCAAGACTTGTAGCAACAGCCAACGTTTTACCAATTTGCTTTTGTTAGATGCTTGTTATTTAGCAGTTGGACAGGTGTACCTAATAAAGTGGCTAGTGCGTGTATTTCAGTGTTTAATATTATACTGTTGGATTTGACTAAATTGTACAGATTTCAAAGGGTTACTGGCATACATGATACTTCACAGTATTTTAATGAAAACAAATGAAATAATACAGCAGAAGCAGCAACGTAGCCTCACTTGTTTTTAACACAGGTTACTGTCACTTTAACTAAATTCTATTCATTTCTCTTTATGTTGCAGAAAGAGCAAATTCTAAACATTCTGACAGTTTTTGGAGATCAAATGTTATTACCAAAGGACCTTCTGTATGTACAGGGGTTTAGGCATGGTGCAGATTTGGGGAAATGGCCACATTGTTTTAATAGGCATAAACGGGTACATGTAGTGAATTCTTGTAAAACCGATCATCTGGAAATCTAATGGTAAATCAAATTGCCATAAGGTCATGTCTAATCAGAACTTTCAAGTGCAGCAAGTTTTATGTTGCACAACAACATAAAAGAACATTGCTTAGTGTGACAGACAGTCTCAACAGTGCGTCATTACTCACAAAGAAGAGGGTGGGGAATGAGACGTACACCCATGGAATTAAACACCACAGGAGTGATATTTGACCAGCGCCTATTCATAGTGAGACGCTCCCAAACAGAAAATTAGCATTTTGATTCCACCCATCATTATTTGTACATTTTTTTTCTTCCAAATTTATGTGCCATTGTTAGACATTCCTAATAATGATTACTATGACCTAAATATTTTGTCTTAACTTCTTTGACATTTTCTGTTACTGTTTCAACTGAGCCTAACTAAACCTCTAGAAAGAAAATCTTTATATTTGATCGCTCTCACTCTATGCTCCCAAATGATTATTAATCCTAAATGAAATGAGTTAGTTGATAAATAAGTCAGTTAATTAATAAATTATAAGTTTGTGCTATTTCTTTTCTAGCCAAAAGTGTTGGAATACATGCATCTGACACAGAAAATGAAAAAGTGGGGTTAGAAAGAAAATGTCAAAAAAAGTATAAATAACTAAGAAACTAAACAGTTTATAAAATTAGTAATTTAAATAACAAGCAGGTTGTTGCAGGTATTAAATGACTGGGTTATAACTAAGTTTATTTGTTTATTTGCAGTGAACAGTCCCCTCCCATCCAGCCTGAAATCGGAGGCAAAGAAAGCTGCTAAAATCCTGAGAGAATTCACTGAGATATCGAACAGACAAGGGCCTGACAAGCTTATTCCAGGTAATTATCTTTTTTATTTATCTGTTTTCAGATGGAAGAAAGAATTTGTAACCATTTTCAGGCATAAATATGTCCAAATGTCCATCTATAAAAACCTTAATGTGTAAATAGACAGGGTTATTATTGTAAATTAAAAATACGAAAACCTATTAGCAATCTAAAATAAATTGTCTTTGGTGGGACCCGCCCAGTACGAACTAGCCAAAGGACATCAAAATAAGGTTACCAAACCTCTTATCCTGTTTGAAGAAGCAGTGACTTCTGACCTTATTATCTCATTACAGGCCGTAAGCCTCACCACCCAGCAGAGTAACCTCGTTATGCCCACAGTATTTTTTTTCAAGTTTTTTCCACTCCTCTTAACTGTATGTGAAGATAAAGACTGACTGGTATCCAGCTTTGTCTATAAACTATGTTCTTGCTTTACAACCTAAAACAGGCCAGTAACTTCAAAGGTACTGATGTGCTTAATCTCCTCAACTGGATGCCTGTGTAATGGGAGGCTTATCTGTTTGGTTAAGCAGTCAGTGACTTATTCTCATTTCCTTCCCTACCTGAATCCTACTGTCTTACAGTCTAAACTCTGTCTACTGGTCAGTGGTCCAGTGTCTGAGCCACCATTGCCCATGGTACTGCAGCATGTCGAACAACTTGTGATGAGGAACAAGGTCATGCACTTTTCTTTAAGTCCACTAAACATGTGAATTGGCTTAGTGTGTATTGGACAGATTTTCCCATGACCATAACCCCTCACAAACCTGAAAAAACTGTTCTGCTGTTATATAGCTTTAATTCTGAATTATTATTATATGGTTATATATAATTATTATATATCTGAATAATTATTCTGAATAACACAGAGGATAAGCCAGATGAAACCGAATCCAATTACTGAATATTACCCAGAATATACAGGTAGTGGGGGACAAACAAAGGAATACTGCTTACTATAGGACAGGAACATATACTTATGAACGTCATTTCCGGCTTATTACAAATAAAATATGAAAAGACATTAACATGTTGGCAGTCTTGGTTCCCTCAATGAACTGTACCTCCCCACAGCCAGCAGCACTTATCCAGCTATAAACCGTGATTTTCCCCACCACCGTGCTTGACTGTAGGCAAGACACAATTGTCTTGGTACTCCTCACCTGGTTGCTGCCACACACTCTTGACACCATCCGAACCAAAGAAGTTTATCTTTGTCTAATCAGACCGCAGGACACGGTTCCGGTAATCCATATTCTTAATCTGCGTGTCTTTAGCAAACTGTTTGCAGGCTTTCTTGTGCATCATCTTTCGAAGAAGGCAATGTCTGGACAGGTTTTTTTATTATTATAATTAATTATATGATATTTATTAACATCATATACTGCTCACAAAAAAATAGGGGATACTTCAAAATAAAATATCCCATAATGAAATGTCCCCAAAGTTTGTGAACAGAGTAGTGTTTTTACTGCGCGTGCATGTGTGTGCGCGCGTGTAAAATTAAAAACAAACTTATTCACTTGAATATCAAATACTATAATTAACCATTACACATAAACCATAGCTAAGTAGTTGCTACCAACCACCTAATAGCGCTTTCTGGTTAGTCCTTCTGGAGAAACTTTTAATGGAGCCCTACAACAATGGTGGAACCTTACAACATTAACTAGTATTTATTCAGATGATTACTGTTTCTTAAATGTTTTCTTAAGCCTATTATTTAATTAAAATAGTGATTTTCCATTGAAGTCTTTTAATCTAAGATTAGTTCTAATCTTGGTTTGACAAACTGGCCCAAAAGGTTCAAAATGGAAGCTTTATAGAAAACTGTTTGTGTGCGACAAACCTTTTATTTATTTCATAGCATTCAAGAGTGTAGCTTTGTGGTATGTGAAGAAGAATATGCTTTCAAAATTGTCTAGTCAGTGGATTAAGCAAAGTGATCTTAAAAAGCACTTTGTAGCCCTATATAATTAAGTTGTCTAAGGGTCATGCCCACCTGGCACTGGGCATCATAGGGATGTGTACATAGCACAGATCCCTTTAATACCTAACAAACACAGACCTATCCTTCAATTACATAAATAATTACAGCTTTTCTTTGACAATGTGTTGTAATTCACAGTAACATTGTCGCTCAGGGCCCTACAGGAAATGTATTTAAAACATATTTTTACAAGGGTGGTGCTAATAAACTGCAGTTTAATAACTTGCGCAAGTTAATCTGGACAAGGAGGATGGAGGTTTTGAGGAAAAACCCACTGACTGCTTTCACAATTAAAGAACCCACTTAATTACACGGGGAAATTCTGAAATTCAGAAAGGCCCCTGGCAACACAAGTTACAATGAACACAAGTGATAAGAGTCAGGTGTGGGTCCTGGGACTGGGATGGGACACAGCAGGAAATGGACACCCAATGACAGGGGGATGGGACCCACGGAATGAGGGGGAAAAAATGTGCAATTTTAGACAAACCAGTGATTGTTAACGTTGCCATGTGATGGTCCCATTTTATAGTCGCTGCCATTTTGTGGGTCCTGTAACATCATTGTGTTTGTTTTTCATCGGGTTTTGTCCTGTGCTTTAGCCTGTCCATCTCTTTGCATCCCACCTCATCAACCTTTTGAGTTTGAGTTTCTGCAGGTCAGTTGAGCTGAGTCTGCAGTAGCACAAGCAGAACAACTTACATAATTCATCTGTGACTGTTATTGGTTTGTTCAAAATATAATTTTAACTTTAAATGAAAAGTTAAGCATTTAAGCTTAAAGGCTTTTCTTTAAAGCTTGTTGAAACATTGGGCAGGGTGGTGGCATAGCATTACATAGCATGACATTCCTGGGTCAAACCTGAACTCCGACTCTGCATGTATGCAGTTGGCATGTCCTCCCTGTCTGATTTCCTCCAAAATTCCAAAGACATGTGTGCTATGTTGACTGATGTTTCTAAAGTGCTCTCAGAGTGCGCGCTCATGAGAGTGCGCGAGTATGTCCCGTTCGATGGATTGGTTTCCTCTGATGTTGTTCCTGCCTTGCACCTTGTCTTACCAGCTAGGCACAGACATTCCATTTGCTCTTAACAGGATGAATCAGATAATGATAATGATTGAATGAACAAGAGACATGCTTTATCATTTTACAAATTAACGTTGTTCTCCAGATGGTGGAGATCTTTTCACTTTGCTTTGTGTCACTTGGTAGTGTCTGTAATTGGTACAAAAAAAAGACATTTTAATAGTATTCATTTAAAGGAAGTTAATGTTTTAGAATGCTGTATTGTAAAGGAAAGCACATTTGTGTTCACCAAGAAAATGGGGTCAATGCTAAAGGAAATTTGTGTAACCATTGGGCCTCTTACTGAAATGTTAAATTTTAATAATAATAAATGAACCATTTACATAAAATTAATACAGCAATTATATACCACTGTGCAGATATGTAATTATAACAGAATTTGTGAATTCTTTCCTGATGCAGCAACTTAAAATTTAAGTTTCTTAAAATTGTTGTTCCTTGTAAACCTTGTCTGATAAGTGTTGGCTAGCTTTTATTTGTGATATGGAATCATATTGACACCATGGTGTCTCATTTACTGGGCTAAGGCAGAGAATTTCTCACGACTTACATCATTCGTATATCTGCATGGGCCAAGCATTTGTTCATGCATGCCTTAACGTGACAATGCTAAGCTCTCCTTTTGTCTACAGTGCACTTGCGGAGATATGTTAATTTAATTGCTCTTGTTTATTCTTAAACTGTAAGCTTTTGTTTATTTATAGATTTAAAGTGGCAGGACCAGAACAATGTTTGAATGTTTGCATGAGATAAACTTTGTTGAGGTGAAGCCTTTTTGTTGTGCAATATCTGCATTTGATAAAATGTGTTGCTGTATATTTTGTTTTGTAAACTCAACGTCAGTAAACCATGCAGTTGCATCACAGGAAGATATGTAATTGATTACAGGTGTGGTCTGTTTAGGCATTGGTTCTTCCACAGGAGGGTGTATAAGTGCTTCAGCAGGATAATGCTCACCCAAGCAGGGCAAAAGTTTACCAGGAATACTTCTGCCAGATTACAACACTTTTTCTTGGCCTGCCCAGTCACCACATGTGTTGGCAATCATACATTTATGGGACCAGCGGGGACACCAGCTTCAGTAAACTATAATTGTGAATCATCTACATGCCCAGCTGTGAGCAACTGTCTCATAGAGGCATGTCTGGCAATTAACAGTCTCTTACCAAGAGGTGCTTTACCCTAAAATATCCCCTGAGAGCCTGTTTATGAGCCTCAGTGAGGGAAGCATTTTTACACCGCATTTGTGGGAAGACCCAATGTCTAATCAGACCACATCTGTAATCATTTACATATCCGTCTGTGACATAACCAATAACTAAGCAATCCAATGTTTCTATTTTTTGTCCATGACAAATGGCTGTTCATTTTCCTAATTTACCTAGTGAATAACATGGAACTCTGTTCAGAATAAACTGAGGAGAGCGAGCACGAGGTGTGAAGTGACAGAAATGTGTTAATACTGTGCATTTTTAATATCATTTTTTTTTTCTTTCCGTGTACGATTAAGCCCATGTGATTGCTAAAGCTCAGGGACTGGCCATTTTATCCGTTGTCAAAGCAGGCTTCATGATCACTGCTCGTGGGGGCAGCGGGATAGTGATTGCTCGTCTTCCTGATGGAGGTAAGTAGTTTTTATTAAACACCTCATTATTACAGCACTTATAAAGTATGCTCTGCAAGGGCATAAGGTTCCTCTTACATGACCACAGCAAAGTGAACTACAATAACTTATAAACAAGGCATATGAAAAATAATTGAAAGTAGTTAAAGCAATTGATATTCATTATTTTTTTCATTATTGTTTGAGGACTTTTCATGAAATAACTTTCAAAGATAAAGATAAATGGCAGAACAATATTTTCAGTTCCTTACAAAGATACATTCTCACATCTACAAGTGTTTTTAAACTTTAATTTAGATAAATTTTCACTTTTATGTTTCTTGTAGCAAAGCTCTAAAATAATCTTAAGATATATTCTGCATGCCAAGTTAGTTACCATTTGCTATGATATTGGCTATGTGGGTCATGGGCCATTACGTGGATGTCCTTTTTCTATATGTTGTTCATAAGTGTTTTGCGTTATTTCAATTTTGTTTCCTGCTAAATAAATTATGGTCAATGAGGCAACTGGGGCCTTACTGGCAGCACAGTGCACAAAGTGGAAACCAACCCTAGAGTGCCAGTTCAAAACATGGGAAATAATGAATGGAGAGTATTTATTTATTTATTTACTTATCTTTATTACATTTTCTAAGTGATTTCAAGTGATTTCTGTAAACATGCTGCTGCATTCTGGAACAGCTGCAGATTGAGGCACTGGGAAAATGTGCCAGGAATGCATTGCGCTAGTCTAGTTTTGAGTTAACATGGGACTGTGCAAGCACTAGCGCAGCCTCCCTGAAAAGGAATGAATACATTCTCCTGATGTTGTGGAGAATGCATGACAGTGGCATCATCAGGGCAGTGCCCTAGTAAAATGTTGCTGTGCCCTACTAAATTGTTGTTGGTAAACAGATAAACAAAATATTCCTGAGCAGAACTACAGTATACACTTCTCAAATTTGCTGCATGCGCTGCATTTCCCCATAAGCTCCAGTATTTATCTAAAATCTTGAGCAACTAATGGTTTGCCAGTCAGATTATTTCTGTTTTTAGAGTAATTCACTGCAAATCTGCAAATATTTAAAAGAAATTCAGCCACCATGCTTGGCTGTATGTCTTGGCTAGCCACTTATAACCGTATAACCTACCACATGTACATATTAGACCACAAAATCAAAGGCATCACTTACATTAGTATAAGCAATTAATGCAATTAATTGAAGAATTTAGTGCTTTGGTGTCTCTTGCGTCCTTGAAAGGTGTTGGAAGTGTTATCCATGGAAATAACGTTTTGGAGTGAGTATGTCTCAAGAAATGTAAGGCATATCAGCCATGCTGAAATTCATCTTCAAGTGATGAGCTGACATCCATAATGAGATGTCCAACATAAGAACGTTGGAGTTGTTGCAATCTATGCCTACTAGATATATGGATGGATAGATAGACTATTGCTATAACATGTTTAACCATACCTCTTGGGATAAGGTAGAGTCAGCTGTTGACTATGACTATGTTCAAATCACACCCTTGTCAAACTGCCACTGTTGGATTCTCGACCAATACCCTTAACCCACAGTTGCTTGAATTGTAAGACTGAGTGAGTTGCTTTGAATAAGGGTGGCTGCTAAATGAATATAAATAACAATGTTTTTCAGCAGTGTAAATGTAAACACACGCTACAGTAGTGTAAACCAAGTGGTCTGTGTATGTAGGTGTATACCATTTGGCACTACTGTAACATAAGGTTGGTTGGTGATGGCTGTATATATCTCTTAGTCAGTTCTGGATAAAACACAGGAAATTGAGTAAAGGGTACTCTCAGGCTGCAGGTGCAATATAATAGAAATTAAAGGAGGTATAACTTTATCTAACTGGTTTCCTGGTTTTGTTGTAAAGGATGGTCTGCTCCTTCAGCCATTGGACTTGCTGGTCTTGGTGGAGGATTTGAAATCGGTTTGGAGGTAGGTTTAGCTAAAATTTACCTATTTTACCGGTCATGGTTGTACTTGTTCAATCACTAAGCACTTTTTAGGGGCACTAAAATAACGCTGGATTTGCTTAACACTGAATTAGACTTCAGTTCTTTGCAGCACAAATTCCACATGATGTTGGACGCATTCCTTTGAGATTCTGATCTATATTGACATAATTGCAAGAAGATAATTCCCATCAGTCCACCAACCAGCCTGGGCTACTGGAATGAATGCTTCTGGTGCCAAATATTGACCTTACCATTTGCATTCCTCAACAGAAATCAAGATCAGGCTACATTTTTCCTGTCTTCACCTTGTTCAGTTTTGTTGTTTGTGCCGTCTGCAGTCTCAGCTTTCTGTCATTTGCCTGACAGAGGTATAAACTAACTTGTCTTCTGATGTTGTAGCCCATTCTCCTCATGGTGTTATCTAGATTACCATAGCCTTCCTGTCAACTTGATACAGTTTGGTCATTCTCTCTTGAATGCTTTCAGTCTCACAACTACCCTCAGTGGATGTTTTTGTTGCACCATTCTGAGTGCAACTCTAGAACCCCATTCAAATCAATCTGTCTGGCACCAACAGCCATATTTAATATTGCCAAGCTCACATTTTCCCCATTAGGGTGTTCAATGTGTACATTACCAAAAACTGCTGTCCCATATCTGCATGATTCCAAAAATGTAATACATGTTGACTGAAAATGTAAGTTTCAGTGAGTATATACTTGACTTTTCTTTCAATGTAAAATGCAATATAAACCTCACTGTTATTTATTATAGTCATGCCTGTAGTGTAAGGTATTTAAACCATTATAAGAGACCTTGTTTAAACTTTCTTCTGTGTCTGTGTGTGCAGATTGTATGGTGTTATAAAACATTCCACGAATGTAATGTTATAATCCTAATAAGTTTACTTGTATTGTTTGTTCAGTGTGACCATATTGTTCATTGTGAGTAATGTTGATACTGTTTTGATTGTTTTATAACTGAATTGCATATGAACATCAGTATGCAAGTAATTCAGGTTAATTGAGCCTTAAGTATTGATGTGAGAGATGTTGAAAGATTCCTGTGGGAAATGCCACAAACATGGCTTTTCATTAAAAAAGTCTTGTGTCAAAGCTGTGTCTTGGCAGCTACTAATCTAATGGTGTTATTGCTTACCATAAACCAAAGCCAAAAAATTGTTAAAACCACTCAGAATGAATGGATATCAAAACTTGTTTAATTTTAGTTGTCAGCAACAATAAGGGTAGCTTTAGTGTTAGTTTTGCTTCTCATGATATTTTAGATGGCTTTTGCTTGTGCTACGTTATTGGACCCTGTTAGATAGAAGTGTTTGATTTATGAAGGTCAGCACATGTCTGTAATTTGTTTATTTAGTAATTTTCCACATATTGATGAAGACGTATTGGAATTTGGGAAAATTTGGGGGAGATAAATCCTAACAGCATTCAGTCACATGTTGTTCATTAGAAGATATTGCTGTGCAGATAATTGTAACACATTGTTACAATTGTTTTAAAATTACATCATAAAATAAGTTTTTAATTAAGGGGGACATTTGAACTATGTAAAACATACAAAAAACTGATTTCAAACTGTTGCAATAGTCTTTTCTGAGTTTGAGTAATTATTGTTTCCATGGATGGAAATTACAATTTTTGGTTGGTTGTAATATACCATGTAAATGCTGAAACACAGACATGAGAGTGATAAAAGAATTAATACCACCACTTCCCAATCCTTTGCAAAGGCCCAGGTTCAAAAATCCTAATAAGCAGGCATATGAAAGCCTGGGGAAAAAAAACATTAAGAGGAATAAAACTTGAGAGAACCATGATAGTGCATGGGACCCCTCCACTATGAAGAGAACGAAGAAATGATTAATTGAGGAAAAAATGATTTTGCATATGTTACAAATTGACCTGTGTATACTTTTTAGTTTGCTTATCATTATTTTCCATCTTTAGGCATCTGATTTTGTTATCATCTTGAATCATCGACGGGCAGTGGAGGCTTTCAGCAAAGGGGATAATCTCACATTTGGAGGGAATGTCACCATAGCTGTTGGACCTCTGGGCCGGTCGGTATAAGCTGCTTTACCACTACTCGTGACAAACCCATTTTGCAAAGGTTACGGCAAACAGAAAAGAAGTTAAGCTTTTGAGTGAGCTGTCAGTTTTATAATTCACAAGTGAAGGTGATTAAACCTTTCTCTTGTTGATGTTCTCATGTGAGGTTGATGATAGCATGTGTTTACTTTGAAGAGTGTTGATTAAACTGTAGAAAGAGAATAATTATATTATAGTAATACTCAGATTTGTGACCCTTTAGATTTTTCTGTACTTAGCATAAATATGGCCTAAACATCAGATTTTCAACATCAGAAGTCCAAAAGTAGAGTATTAAAACCTAATTAAATGAGTGAGACAATAGCCATCTATTCATTGAGGACAATGATCTAGTAGTACGTATCTGTTAGTGACAAAAGTATGTGAACCTTTGCATTCAGTATCCTCTTTGTAGCAATAGTTTTATAATAATATAGTCATACAGAACATTGTCAACATTATCTGTCACTTTTCTTTTGAAGAAATGTGCAATTGGACTTGGCGTTTCCAAAACATTACCTTTATTACTTCCTTAACTATTTTTGGTAGAATGACTTGTGTGGGTAAGGCTGCTGGCTACAGGACAATAGGCAAGTACCTTGGTGAGAAGGAAACAACTGTTGTCACAATTGTTCGAAAATGGAAGAAGCACAAGATGATTCAAAGTTCCATGGTCTGGGGCCCCATGCAAGATCTTACCTCGTGGAGTAAGGAGGATTCTGAGAAAGGTCAGGAATCTGCCCAGAACTACACAGGAGCACCTGGTCAATGACCTGAAGAGCTCTTGGACCACAGTCTCATGCCATTAAAATCCTGCAGGGCACGCAAGCTCCCCAAGCTCACATCAGCAAATGTCCAGTCCTGTTTGAAGTTCACCAATGACCATCAGGAAGATGGATAAGTACAACCCCAAGAGCACTTTCCCAAACCTGTAGCATGTGGGTTGAAACATACTTTGAAGTGCTTTTGGGCAAAGGATACAGGGCAACTGCACCGTATTGAAGGGAGGATGGGGTCATGTTTTATGAGATTTTGGCCAACAACCTCATTCCCTCATTGGGAACTAAAGACTACACTACACCCACTAAAGATGGGTCGTAGCTGGGTCTTCCAGTATGACAATGGCCCGAAACACACAACCAGGGCAACTTAGGAGTGGCTCCGTAATAGACATTTAAAGGTCCTGGAGTTGCCTAGCCAGTCTCCAGACCTGAACCCAAAAGAAAATATTTGGAGGGTGCTGAAACTCAATTTTGCTTAGTGACAGCTCGAAACCTAAAAGACCTGTATGAAGGAGTGGGCCAAAATCCCTGCTGCAGTGTGTGAAAACTTGGTCAATAACTACAGGAAATGTCTGACCTCTGTAACAGCAAACAGACTTTTCCCTACCAAATATTAAGTTGTTTTTTATATTGTGTCAAATACCCATTTCATGCAAAGTGTTTATTTTAAAATCCTACAATTTGATATCACAGTTGAATCTGGTGGGATTAGCAGCACCAGATCTAACCATCAGCTCATTTATCCAGCTTTCAACAAGTGTAAGCAAGTAAAGAGTATTACTTTAATGACAGGAAGCTTGATACCCCCAGAGAACTGTTGGATTGATTAAATAATTAAGTGTTACAAAATGAGCCAGCTCGAGCATAGTAACGGAGCACCGTTTTAACACATCCCATTTAACCACATCCGACTTAAATGGACAAAGCTTCATGTAAGTGTATTGTATAACGCTGTCGTTTGGATATGCATGCGATAACCTGTGGTTGACTGTTGTCTTAATGACCTGTATGCACAAAGAGAAACTCTTACTAAGCATTGATGACAGGAATTTGGAGGCAGACGTGGCACTCCGCAGCACAGCAGCAATATACTCGTATTGCAAGTCACGTGGCCTCTATGCTGGTGTTTCACTCAATGGCTCTTGCCTCATCGAACGGAGAGAAACCAACAGAAAGTATGTCATAGATTGGCTATTATTGACCTTGTATGGTATATGACAATAATTGTATTCAATTTTGTTTTTCAAATGGGAAATTCTTGCAATTTGCCTTGTTGGTGTTTTTCTTCCAAAGATTCTATTACCAAGATATCAGTGCAGCTGATATTCTCAGTGGAAATGTGGAACCACCTCCTGAAGCCGATGATCTGTACACTATCTTGAATGATTACACAGAGAAATACACTACTGACTGGCAGAACAAGTACATGCCCAGTACTACGAAGGTCAGTCACTGGCACAGGTCTTTTTTATTACTATTTTTTTTTGTGTGTACCTTAAATCTATATTTCTATTCAGTATTTCTGACCTCCTTATAAATAAAACATGTATGCTGTTAGTTCTACATTTAGAGAACTGTAAAGAATGGGAACTTCTGACATTATGTGGACATTTTGCCTAAACCTAGATGATAGAGCAGTTGCAGGTATGCACCCCATAATATCTGTTCAGAGAACATCTGTTTGCATATATGACTGTGGTGAAATGAGGTTCTCTGATTGAATGTTGAGCAATGTTAGGGTAGTGCTGCACTGCCTATAAGCACAGGCTGATGATGAGCAGGTTTTAGCACGTCACAACATGAGAACCATGCATGGATGGTAGAACAGTTAGTTTCTGTTTGAGGATTAATTTCTACTTGCAATAAAATGCAGATGCACCACATGAGAGTGATGACACATTGGCTTTGCGAAGTAACCACTAAATAGCAAAATTAAATTTAAGGCAACACTACGTTTTCTGCCCAGTTTTTCTTACCTGCTTTTTCTGAAATATCTGATCATGTTGTTTATACAATGCAGTGTAAGAAGGAGCTGATCGAGTATGGTATAAAATATGGTGTTTAGGCATTTTCCAGGTTGCATTACATGCAATTTCAGACTGTATTGTGGACGTTAAGCGATGTATAATGTACTTGATATGTGATGTAAATTCTATAGGAGATTTAGTAATGAAGTTGAGCAATGTTTAGGGAAATGCCTTCTTTTTTTACAGCAGAGTGCACCCCCAGCTAGACCCAAACCCCCAATCCAGAGGACGACTTCCTCATATTCCTCACGTACACCAAGGGCAGTAGGTAAGACAACAGTGCCCAACAGTTGCAACCATTGGGAAAAATCTATGTCTATACAAATTTAAAAATATGTAAATATATATTATATATGTATAATTTATCACTTTGTTTCATTGCAGCCATTTGCTAAAGTAAATTTGATCATTTGTTCATTTTATTTCTCATTAATGTACACTCAGCATCCCATCTTGATAGGAAAAAAAAACACATGTAGAAATTTTTGCAAATTAAAAAAAAAAAAGAAAACCTGAAATATCACATGGTCATAATTTCCTTTTTGAAAATAATTTGATACAGACCTTGTACTCAGTAATTAGTAGAAGCAGCCTTTTGAGCTAGTTCTGCCATGCGTCTTCTTGGGAATGATGCAAGAAGTATTTCAAACCTTTATTTGGGGATTCTCTGCCATTCTTCCTTATAGATCCTCTCCAGTTCTGTCAGGTTGGATGGTGAACGTTGGTAGACAGCCATTTTCAGACCTATCCAGAGATACTTAATTGGATTTTGGTCAGGGCTCTGGCTGGGTCAGTCAAGAATGGCCACAGAGTTGTTCTGGAGCCACTTCTTTGTTATTTTTGCTGTGTGCTTAGGGTCATTGTCTTGTTGGAAGGCTTAGTCTGAGGTCGTAAGCACTCTGGGAGGGGTTTTATTCCAGGATATGTCTGTACTTGGCCGCATTCCTTTCCTTCAATTGCAACCAGTTGTCCTGTCCCTGCTGCTGAAAAACACTGGGAGTGATGCTGCCACCACCATGTTTCACTGTTGGGATTGTATAGGGCAAGTGATTAGCAGTGGCTGGATTTTTCCACTAATACCGCTTAGAACCGAGAATCTTATTTGTCATAGTCTGGGAGTCTTTCTTGTAGGATTTCATATATCTTGCACTGCAGAGAGGCTTCCGTCGGCCCACTCTGCCATAAAGCTCAAACTGGTGGAGGGCTGCAGTGATATTTGACTTTGTGATACTTTCTCCCATCTCCCTACTGCATCCCTGGAGCTCAGCCACAGTGATCTTTGGGTTCTTCTTTATATCTCTCACCAGGCTCTTCTCCTACGATTGCTCAGTTTGGCTTGACCGCCAGGAGTTCTGGTTGTCCCAAACTTCTTCCATTTAAGGATTATGGAGGCCACTGTGCTCTTTGGAACCTTAGGTGCTGCAGAATTTTTTAACTTTGGCCAAATCTGTGCCTTGCCACAATTCTGTCTCTGAGCTCCTTCGGCACTTCTTCCAACCTCTTGATTCTCATTTGCATTGACATGCACTGTGAGTTGTGAGGTTTTATATAGACAGGTGTGCCTTTCCTAATCAAATCCAATCAGTTCAATTAAACACAGCTGGACTCCAATGAAGGAGCAGAACCGTCTCAAGAAGGATAAGGAGAAATGGACAGCTAGTGAGTTAAATATGAGTATCGGAGCAAAAGGTGTGAATACTTATGACAATGTGATAAACTTTTTCTTTTTTAATAAATTTACAAAAAAAAATTATCTCAAGATGGGATGCTGAGTGTACATTAATGACATATAAAATGAACTTTTTTGATTTTAGCAAATGGCTGCAATGAAACAAAGAGTGAACAATTTAAAGGGGTCTGAATCTTTTCCGTACCCACTGTATATAATTCTTTCCCTGTATATATGTATGTATTGTTATATTGCTAATAACAAAATCTTTACTCTGCTTGTTTTGCAGAAACAAAGCCAGTTCTATATCCTAGTCTCTCCAGCTGGGGATCTGAAAATGCAGGTGAGTGACTGTATAAATCGGTGTATACAATATTTCCAGAGGTCTATAAATACAATTATGATAATTTTTTATTGTCCCTGAGACATGGCCAGTTGTCTACAGTGTCCAACCAGGCACCAATGTGAGGCTCAAGCATGGATCTCTGTTGATGGGCTGACAAATAGGACTGCTGTGCCAACCCAAGTGAAAGCATCTTTTCTTTAAACTAGTAAAAATACAGTCGCTTTTAGAACACAGGGTTTAAACAGACGGGAAAATTTCAATAATAGATTTTTAAAAATAAATATTTCAGTGTTGCTTGGCCAAACATACTTTGCTTGTGCATCACAAAGAAGCGTCTTGTTCCATCCCATGGTGTTCTGTTTGAGATATTGTGAAAGTATCCTTTTCTTCACTGTTTTAGCTTAGAAATGGAATTTGCCAAGTCCTGAAGGGAAGACTTGACATTAATAACTGGGCATCAGTTTTTCCTTTCTGAGAAAAGTGTGCT
The DNA here is from genome assembly GCA_034779995.1 of Parotocinclus haroldoi. Lineage (NCBI taxonomy): Eukaryota > Metazoa > Chordata > Actinopteri > Siluriformes > Loricariidae > Parotocinclus > Parotocinclus haroldoi. Next base: position 37,432 of record JAUZST010004949.1, read on the forward strand.
TATGGTACACTGTGTCAATTGTATGTATGCTACACAATAATAATTTTATGTCATGTATGTTTTTAAATAAATATAAATAATATAAAATAATCTGTTGAGATCAGTTGAAATGTATTTACTTTATCCACTTTTTCTCTTTAAATAAATCATGAATAAATCTATCCCTGAAAGAAGTATTTTAAACGAGAATAAGCAGGAATAATGTTGTAGTGTTGGTGTATCTGAATCTGTTTCTATTTCCACATCCGGTTCATATGTCTCAAGTTGACTGCGCATGTTGCACAGCAAACAAATGTGAGAGGGATTTGTCTTTGTTACCAGTGTCTCAGTTCTATAATTATAGAACTGTCAAGTGCTCCTATATGGTAAACAGAGCTAATATAATTGGTTCTATGGGTTCACACTGGTGGATGATATGCTTCAGATTCCTTTATTTTAGATCAATTAGATGCATATTGTTTTAGCACAGCTGTATCAACGGTTTGTCCATTCTAAGCAGTATTCATAGACTGAACTGGATGTTCATTGTATGGCCATTAAGTTGTGAACAAAATCACATCCAAAAACATGCAGATTAATTTGAAGTTTGTTCCCCTTTGTAAGACATGGTTCACTTTTGACAAGGCAGTTAATCTTCAAAGGTATCTGATGTAGTCAAGTTCAGAGATTTGCACAAGCCAGCTCTCTATCAAAGTTGCCAAACAATTTTTTTAAGGATTTTGATTTAGAAACTGTCTTGTTGGAGAGATGGAAACCTAGGATAATGTAATATTTAGAATCACTGAGGTGTTATAACCCATTTTCCTGCCAGTGTTCCTCTACTGAGATTCCATGACAGTATTACTATATATCATGTGCCTTTTAGCAGTGTGGAGATCACTAATCACTGTAGGAGCGGTGTCTACTTACTTTGGCCATGCAATATATACTGTATATTGCAACAGGACAGACATGCGCTATGACGGATGAATAGTGATTATGGAATGTTAGGAACAAATAGAATTTGACTTTTTCCTCATAGTTTGTTAGAGCTTACACTATGGGTTGTGTTTGCAGAGCCTTGATGTTTAGTCGCTACATAGCTACATGCTCATAAGCTTAGCTCCTGTGATAAGTATTTTAATAGCTGTCTATATTTTGTTTCTTAGTCTTAAAAACATTGCCAATACTTGGTTTTGGTTTGTTTTGGACAGGAGACAGTATAAACAACAGCTCCCTGGAGTGTCTCCAAACAAGCTTAAAATAGTTTTACCACTGAAGCTGAGGGAAACATTACCAAAAGCTGAATTCAGAATGGATGTTGCAAATTAATGGCTAAATTTTATAGAATGGTGTTAGCAACCAAAACGACTTTGGCATAGAAAAGAAAATCCGTAAACTAGTGTTTTGGAAAATTAAATCTCCTCAGTCATACTTTGTTCACATAAGTCATTATTTTAAAGCATAAATTACACACTTTTATTTATGTTGGGTTTATTTATGTATTTACTATATCATATTTTTACAGTGGGTAAAGTTGTTACACACATGGTCCATAGTCCATCCAAACTATGGGGCAAGGGTGTGGTAATATCATTTCAACTTTTTTTCGGAAAAGGGACTTGTGCACTTAAAAAAGTAGATGACGTTGTATCCAATGGAGGTGGACCTGAATCTTCCAGCAGGACAGCTGATACTAGGAATTCCTTGAGGGTTGTATAGAAATGCGTCTCAAAATAAAAGTTTTGGAATTGTCAGAGCAAAACTGGCCTGAATCCCACCTGAAAAATGTCCGAGCTCATAATGCTGACTGAGATGAACAAAGTTCTGTAAGGAGGCATGGACAGAAGTATTGTAATAAGCTTGTGGAATGCTAGCCCAAAACTAGTAAAGTGCAGCTGTAATTAACTTAATATGCAATATTTGGAGTTTTGAAAATGTAAACTATTCATATCTTAACCCTAGGGGTCTGTAAAGCCTTGCCTTAACTGCATTACCTAGGATTATTATTTCATGTTTGGTAAAAGTCACCATAATTTTATGTTTCACTGTCTGTAAAAATGTGAAGATGAATTTCAATGGAACTGAACTTGTATGTCAGTTATAACTTGTATCTTAGTGATAATGAAATGACCATGCCTCCCTTAAAGTAATCTTGTGTGACTACTTGAAAGTATGTCATGTTGATAAAACTTTACTTATTACCAATGAAATAAGTGCAGTCAGGTTTTATCTGAGCGCTACAGGAATTTTAATTGCTGCTATGGACTCTGGATGAAAAGCATCTCATTTTAATTCATAGTCTGGTGTCCCTGCTTTGAACGATCTAGCTAAATGAAGATTAGTTTGGCAGACCTACATTAATGTGTGTTTTAGTAGCTCATTCCCGTGCTGAACTGTGATCCATAATCTTTTATCTTCCGCCAAATTTCCTATTGTCAATCATTTGCACTCTTCACTTTTTTAATTGGTTGTGCTGTAGTTGTGGTGCAGTTCTGGTGTTATTTTTATCTCTGATTCAGACACATTAGTTAGGCTTATTGATGAGAGCATGCAGAAAAATGATAATGTAGTACCTCTTTTACATAATGCAGAAGCCTTCTTCAAGGATGTGATTCAGGCCGGATGGAAATAAGGTTGTGATTAATTGATAAAGTATATTTGAAAGTGTAATGTGTTTTTAGATAATAGATTGTGCTCCTTTTTATCCAAGCACCAGAGAGTTGTCATCATCCCTTGTGTATCACTGAGCAACATTTTCCATACTGTCTCAACCTTGCCTGATTTTGTATAACAATCTTAAAGTACATGACAATGAGTCACAATGAGTCAGGTGGTGAGCAAATAGGTTAAGTATAGGAGAATATAGATATACTTGTGCAATTTAAAAGTAAGTGTACATTTTAAGTGCAACAATATTTGTGAAAATATAGTATCATTTTTTGTAAACTTAAATTGCCCTCTCCCATAAACACCATGCCCAACCAAGAACCAAAATTTTGGTGCCTGATGTCTTTACTGCCACAAATACAGCAATTACACCTCTGAGAAAAGGGAGATAAATGGAGGCTGTTGCATAACATTGTTATTATATAATGACAACACTGATTTTAGGTGTCTTACCTATGATGACCAGAGCTGTTATGCAATGTAATGCTTCACAATTGTTTTTATTAAAAGGAAGGTTCAACTATTGATAGCAATCTGTTTAATCTCGTTTTTCACTTTGTGCTAGCACAAAATTCCCAAAACATATATGGACCCATGTAACATCATGGTGATGGCGCTGAGTTCGGTTTATTCTTATAAGAGTAATTGGTGAAGACAAACGAGGTGATTAAACAGATTTTCATGTGCTGTCAATTTCTGGATGATGTGTGTGTGAGCAGAAAGCAGCACAGCATAAATATCATTCAGTTTTGTTGTCATACTTGGCTTGTTGTGTCTTGTACTTCTAGTAGTGGACGTTAATGTTACAGTGATGGGTGAGGAGGTATTTAGAGTTTATGTAAGATTTGTTTAGTTTGAAGGAAAAAAAAATACAGCTGACCTGAGTTCTTGGCATTACTTGACTTTGGAAGTCAGGAGATTCAGTCAATAACAGGGAGCAAATACATGCCTGTGTCTCGTGTCTCCCATGTCTAACTGCCTGCATTCCTCTGCCACTCCTGCTTCAGTTGCTAGTCTGCTCAGTTCACACACGAACTTAATACAAGGTTGATTAACCTTCATACGTTATTCATTAAACCCTGACAAGCACTGTAACTGTCGATGCCTAGAGCTGTTGTGAAGGTTAAAAGAAGTAACTGATACAATGTCGTTTTGACTTTTTTATGGAGTAAACAAAGACGTGCACAACTTTGTGCATTGACTATTACACCAAGCAAAAACTGTTTATCACGTTTTTACAGCTGTACATGAATCTGTCTTTACATTTGTGCCACAGCATATGACATGCAACCAAACAAACATCAGGTGCGCAATCTAAATAAAAAATTCCCATCAAATAAACTGCCAAGTAAGAAGTCAAGTGAGAAGATTCACTAATAACTAGAATTCAAAAGGTTACAGATACTTACTAAACAGTGAGTGCGATTATTGTGTGTGTTTGTGTGTGTGTGTGTGTGTGTGTGTATATATATGTGTGTGTGTGTGTGTGTATATATATGTGTGTGTGTGTGTGTGTGTGTGTGTGTGTGTGTGTGTGTGTGTGTGTGTGTGTGTG
>JAUZST010004950.1:0-15937 GCA_034779995.1 Parotocinclus haroldoi
GGAAAAACTCCCCAAAATGGTAGGAAGAAACCTTGGGAGGAACCAAGACTCAACAGGGGACCCGAACTCCATGGGCGACCTAGATGTTAATTAAATAAATACTAACTGTATATTAAATTATAGGAAAATTAGTTTAAAATAAATAAGAAATTATTATTAAAAATATAGAATAATCTAAATCTTAAAACAAAATTGATTATATAAAGGAGTCCTTAGAGGGAGGTCTTTGGATTAATCCTTTGCCGCGCCCAGATTATTTCACATCAAGGATATTTAAGTAAAACCATGAGTAAAGGAAATGAATAGAATTCAAAGTGTTAAATAAATAAAAGACAGGACTTAATTGTTTCAGCCCCTCTTAGAACGTCTGTCATCATTGTCAAAAGGCATTTTGCACATGCTAAGAAGGTCCAGGGTTCAAATCCCACCTCTGCCAAGCTGCCACAGTTGGCTCCTTGAGCAAGACCGTTAACGCACAATTGCTTAAAAAATGTACGACTGTAAATTGTACTGTTAATTGTAAGTCGCTCTGGATAAGAGCGTCTGCTAAATGCTGGAAATGTAAATGAAATGTAAATGCAAAATTAAATTGGCACGCCCACTGGAAAAAAATGTGTATCTAACAAATATATTTTCACTCAAAAAGAGAAGAGAAAAAAAAATGGAGCCAAAAAGGAAAAACCGAAGAGGAAAGGATAAAGGCTATACTTAATTAGAACTTAATTTTTACCAATGCAAATGAGTGACAAATCACTTTATTCTTTTAATCTGTGTGCATGTGTGCGCTGTGGAGCGCACAGCTTTTTTTATTTCTATGGTGGCTTTAAGGACAAAAGGCTGGGAACCACCGCCCTGGAGCCTGAGTCATCGCTGAGCCATTGATCGCTTTGGTGCCAATGTCAGGATCTGGGATGTCCTTGAAATTGGGACCTGGCTCAAAGCCTGAATGTTGCCTTCGCATCCTGACTGCAAACCCGTCTCTGAACACGACCCTTGCCGTTTTATTAAACCTGTGTTCCTCTTCTTAAGCTCTCAAGGAGGCAAAGGACATCAGTACCTACCTGAAACCTCTAGAGCGGCTCGTCGACGATGTGGAGAACACCGATTTTAGCGAGGTGAAAGAACAGCTCGCTCCTCTCATGCACACGGTGTGCTTGGTGTGGGCCAACTCGAAATACTACGACACTCCAGCCAGAGTCATAGTGCTCCTGAGAGAGATCTGCAACCTCCTCATTCAGCAGGTACACCGTCTGATGGTGTGGAAAGCGACGGTCAAGGTTTGGACCATTCTTGTTTAGAAAACAGAAAGCGTGAATCCGTGTCTGAAATATTTTGCACAAGGCTCGAAGCTATGTGGTGGCGGAGGACATTCTGAAAGGGGACGTGCTGGAGAGTCTTGGACGTGTACAGGGCACGCTGGACGTGCTTACGCACTTCAAGAACGTCTTTGAGGACAGAAGAACCAGCCTGACTCAGTACCGAAGAAACGGGACGGAGGTTAAACCCTGGGACTTCTCTCCTCAAATGGTGTTTGCTGGGCTGGACCGCTTCATGAAGCGACTGAGAGCGATTGAGGTCAGTGTGGTTTGTGACACGGAAAATAATGTGGGTTGTGTCCCAATACTTCTGGCTGCATCTTGGATTGTGCCCCTGTACTTTTGGTCATATGGGTCAGTGTTTTCCGATTCTTTTGGCCGCATTTGTGTTTTTGTGTCCCAGTACTTTTGGTCACATTTGGGTTTTTGTGTCCCAATACTTTTGGTCACATTTGGGTTTTTGTGTCCCAATATTTTTGGTCACATGTGTGTTTTTGTGTCCCAATACTTTTGGCAACATTTGTGTTTTTGTGTCCCAATACTTTTGGTCATATGTATGTTTTTGTGTCCCAATACTTTTGGCAACATTTGTGTTTTTGTGTCCCAATACTTTTGGTCATATGTGGGTTTTTGTGTCCCAATACTTTTGGTCACATTTGGGTTTTTGTGTCCCAATACTTTTGGTCACATTTGGGTTTTTGTGTCCCAATACTCTTGGCCACGTGGTTTTGGTGTCCCAATACTTTTGGTCACATGTGTGTTTTTGTGTCCCAATACCTTTGGTCACATTTGTGTTTTTGTGTCCCAATACCTTTGGTCAAGTGTGTTTTTGTGTCCCAATACCTTTGGTCACGTGTGTTTTTGTGTCCCAATACTTTTGGTCACATGTGGGTTTTTGTGTTCCAATAAATTGTGTCACAGTAAGTTCATTCATGACCCTCCAAGCTGATTCACTTCTTTTTTTTTGGACAGACCCTGCTTCTGACCGTGGTGGACATGATGAAACTAGAGAAGCTGGAGTTTGGAAGTGTCCGTGGGCGAGCTCTCAGTCAGCAGGTCCTCTGGCTGTATGAGGAGTTCCTGGAGAAATACAAAACGTTCATGGAGACGACGTACGACTGCCTCGACGTTCTGAACTCGGTACGTAGATAATCATCACACACCAGCATGTCTGAGAGTCCATGTTCTCTTAGTAACTCAAGCTCTTTTCCAGGAGTTTGAGGCCGATCTGGCCGAGTTTAACTGTAAGTTGGAGGATACAGATCGACGTCTCGGTGCCATTTTTTGTCACGCGTTTGACGACGTGTCTGGTCTTGAGCAGGCCTTTAAGGTGAGAAACAGCTTTGTACCAGAGAAAACTCTCTATTTTCGGTTTGAGTCCCAGTACGTTTGGTCACATGTGGGTTTGTGTCCCAATAGTTTTGGCCTATTTTGGGTTTGAGTCCCAATACGTTTGGTCACATGTGGGTTTGTGTCCCAATAGTTTTGGCCTATTTTGGGTTTGAGTCCCAGTACGTTTGGTCAGATGTGGGTTTGTGTCCCAATAGTTTTGGCCTATTTTGGGTTTGTGCCCCAGTACTTTCGGTAACATGGGTTACCAATAGGGACGATGATATACACTGCATAAACTACCAAAAATGGGCAGTTACCAACTAAATCGAAAGAAAAACACAGCTGTACTCTGCATTAAAGAGTTTATTGGGATTTGATGGCATCTTGTCTTGAACCTGTTTATTTGGCAGGTTCTCGACATGTTTGGCGGTCTTCTGGAACGTCCTCTGATAGCAGCCGATGCTCAGAAGAGATTCCCTGTACTGATCAAACTGTTCGACCTGGAGCTGGACTGCTGCAGAGAACTCTATAAGAAACACAGACGGACAGAGGAGCAGCTGGGTGAGCCGGACCTCTCAAATGAGATGCAAACTTGCATGAGATGCTGATTGGAGGTTTAATTTGAACCTGGACCTCCTGGTCCATAGTCCAGTACCTTAACCACTAGGCCGCCACAGTCCCATATTAATTTTGTAATATCCCCTCCTTTTGGGAGTGCGTATTTAATGTTTTAGGCTATTTTGCTCCATTCTTCCCCCAAGCACATCATATGATGAGGGACAGTTCAGGGCCGTCCTTGTTCCATATTTAGTTTTTTAGTTTTTAAATTCCCCACCCATTCTCTATTGAGGACAGGTCAGGACTGCAAAGGGTCCAGTCCAGTATCCGTACCTTCTTCTTCCCCAGTCATCTCTTTATAATGTGGTTTTGTTTGTGTTATAAAATGCACGGACGTCCCTGGAAAAGATGTCGCGTTAAAACGCCTCAAGACCGCCGAGTTCCCAGACAAATAAACTGCTGTTATGACCCATAATGCTCGCTAGATGGCGTTTCTTGCCCTTAGCAAATCCAGTTCATTGGATATGGTCATTGGCTACAGAACGGCCGTTCTCTCTTTTCATCATTCATTTCATTTTACAAAGTTCTTACAAAGTGCAACTACACCAAGAGTAAAGATGACACCAAGATGGATTTATTGCACCCCAACTGAACCCCTAGGTTTGAATTAATGTTGTTGTTTAAAATACAACACTGCGTGCAAAGTATCTAAACCACTACGTGCCCCTACGGGTCGGCGTCCATTTCGTCCATTTCTTCGTTTCCCGATTTTTGCTCTTGTTATGAGTCGTCTTGATGTAAGATCTTTCGTTACTGTCGCTCTAGGTCACACCTCGGTCAACAAGAACATGCCTGCGGTAGCGGGTGGACTGAGATGGTCTCAGGAGCTTCAGGAGCGCATCCAGACCCCTTACAACAACTTCCGCTACATCAATTATCCGTCAGTGTTGGTGGGAATATTTCACGGTCATGAGAAGTTCTGCGCTCTAAGATCTTTTTCTCTGGACGCAGATGCTTGGAGTCGGCCGAAGGACAGAAGGTCGTGCAGAAATATGAGGAAATGATGCTGCTTCTCAAACGGTGAGTCATCAGGAACTACCTAACTACCTTTTTTTTTATTTTTTATTTTTTTTATTTTTACGTTTATTATAGCGTATTCATGTTTAAGTGTTAATCTTTTGTAGGGCTGGGCGATACGGCCCTGAAATAATATCACGATATTGGAGGGTACTTTAGCGATAACGGTATATTTAGCGATGTGTTTCAACAACACGCCATTGCAACGAAATCGATTTTATACTTTAAAATACCTGACCTCGAGGCATTTTTGACTTTTTGACGTTTGGTACCAAAACCGCCTCCACACTACCGAAGTCGCTCCCCTTTTTGGGACAAACTGCACCAGCGCAGAACCCTCTTTCAGCCGTATCTGCTGCTCTGCCTGTGAGTCACGTAATGGAAACAGTCCACGCTCAGCGTAAACGCGTTACGTCATTACGTCTGAATATCACGATACGGACGTTTTATATCGTCTAAAAAATGATACCGGTATTATCGCCAACGATACGATACGGCACCCCCCTAGGGTGTAGTCTTGGACCATATAATCGCTCCTGTTATTTTGGTGATCTAATCCTCGGGTCTAAAGTTTCGATTACGTAATGAGCTCCGTTTTCTGGCCGCACGTCTCCTTTCGTTACGTCCGGAGGCCCGTTTGTAACAACAAGCGTGATTCTCGAGCGTGATTGATTTGCTCATGAGCCAGTATTTATAGGTTATTACCTAGCAGTCTCAGTTATTCCACTGCCTTCGCTCCCCTCTGAAAAAACAAGAGCCCGTTTGGGCACACATGCCGATGGCCGCGTGCAGCCCAGATTTCTCACGCAGCTGTCCCACTTAGCATGTACATGCTGCGTGTTTATGTACGTGCGCATTTTTCCCTGGATTAAAGCCAAGTGATGAATGGCCTGGTGGCGAGGACCCGATGGTAATCGCGGACATTACGCAAGCAATCAAGTTAGGGCTATTATGGGCATCTCCAGTTATTACTTCTTGACACGGCACCTTATGATTTATGTGTACCACAGAGCTATTTGATTTCTCGGGACTCTGAGCTGCGACTGCAATTAAGCTTGCATCCACCATGCAGCATTCCAGTGCAGGCCTAGAGAGCGGGGGGGCCTCACAATAAGCTCATAATGGGATTACTTTACGAGTAGGGACCAGCTCGCCCAGTTTGACTCTTGATAAATGGGTCTTGTTCTAATCTCCATGTGAGGATGCCACCAGGGTCTTGAGACGGTTCCTGTCTGTTTGAGCCCAGTCTTCTTCTAACTGGAGCTGTAATTCAGCTTGAGATTGCGTGCTCGCACTAGCGGCCCCCTGCGGCTGGCCGGGCCAGATTTAAGGGCTTCAGCCCGGCCTAACTATATCTCATACCCTTAAAGACCCATATTTTAGCTTCCACTAACTGGGCAGGAGGGCAGCGAGGGCGGCACGGGGGCTCAGTGGGTAGTGTCGCTGCCTCACAGCAAGAAGGTCCCGGGTTCAATCCCAGGGTGGGGCGGCCTGGGTCCATCCTGTGTGGAGTCTGCATGTCCTCCCCGTGTCTGCATGGGTTTACTCAGGGTCTGCGTGTTAGGTTAATCGGTTGTCTCTAAAGTGGCCCTTAGTGCGTGACTTTGTGTATGTGCCCTACGATGACTTGGCGCCCCAACTAGGGTTGTTCCTGCCTTTGCGTCCAGGGTTGCGAGGTGGGCCCGCGGCCCGCAGTAGAGAGCGATTTGGTCGCATGATCAGTCCGAAGGCGAGTGCCGTAGATAATCGCAGTCGTGATTCCGAACATTATTGACAATATGCAGCAGATATGTATATATTTTTTACAATAAAATACATTTTAAAAGCCCCGAATTTTAGACCGCATGTGCCTTAATACTGACTGGAGTGTCGTTCCTTGGCAACGCTTTTCAACCAGAACTAATTGTTGCGTAAACAGGTTTCTAGCATGAGCAGCATTTGTTGTATGTTTTAGTTACTCCTCTAAGCTTTACGACCGATGGACGGAATCAGTAGGTGAGAAATCCCAGTACAACCTCAAACAGCCACTGATTTCCCGAGACCCAACAACCAGACTCATTTCTGTCAACTTCAGCCCACAGGTAAGTCTGACGAGGCTGTCCCGTGCTGCTGTTGTCTCTATTTACAATTGGATTTCTCCGAATATCTGTCTGCGATTCAGAAGTAAAAGTGATGTAAAGTGCAAAAGTCCCTTAGACTTTGTTGTTATAGCAATAGTATAATGACCACACATACCATATTGGACCCTAAAATGTCAAACTTGGATTTGTCCCGTTATAATACGTTTTTCCACTGATCTTCTTTCCACTCTATTGGGACTGTGGATGCGTAGTGTGTAAGACACTGGACTATGGACCAGAAGGTCCAGGGTTCAAATCCCACCACCTTTGCCAATCTGCCACAGTTGGGTCCTTGAGCAAGACCCTTTATCCACAATGACTTGGATTGTAAGACTGTATGAGTTCTGCTAAATAACTTAAATGTAATGTAAAGGTCTATACCTTAGTCTTAGCCTTTTTACCCGTTTCCCTTCTGAAAAAGTGTTTTTTTTTTTGTTTGGCTGCTACCCTTCCAAAAAGACCATTGTTGATCAAGCTTCTTCAGACTGGGATCAGCTTGAGATCCTGATCTGGCTGCCAGATGCTGCTATTGCTCCATATAAGAGGAGAACCCAGTAAATATTGGTCTCTGTAGCCTACAGGGGCTTTTTTGATCAGTTTTTGATGCTGAATCCACATTTTGTGCGTGTTCTGGTTGCATTACAGTAAACAGACTCATAAATCGTATACACTGCTCACAAAAACGGATCTAATATTTTTTTGCCAGGACTATATAAGGTCATTAGACCTCTGCTAAAACAATGGTCGAATGTAAAGGTGGCCTAAGTCTTTTAAAGAGCATCGTAAAGCCATCCGAGTTCATCTAACACATTCGTCTCGGTTTCTGCCTCTAGCCATTTGTAATACGTTCATTTTCGGCGTTTGAGATAAAGCCTCGTTACATCAGTCTGTAGATTTTCAATTCCGTGCGTCTCCGGGATGCCCACAGGTAAGACTCATTTTTCAGCCGTTATACAAATTCAGAAACTGTCGTCGTTTTTTGCTCAGAGGACACCAGCATACCTTCTGCTATCCCTCCATTAATCAATGTTTTCGACGAGCCCATCGCTCCTGCCTGTCAGCGACCATGTTTGCATCCATCTCTGTTTATAGATTGTTTGTTTCTTAAAGCAGCCCTGAACGAAAAAATGTAATTAACTCCTCTTACATGGCTTGCTGTCGTTAAACAGGCTTTTGTTTACATTTTTTCTGCTCTTGCCAAGCCTAAAAACTTCTTTACTCCTGACTGTCAGTCTTCATCCCGACTAATATAAGAATTGGCGCTGATGTTGATGCAGACGTTCTGCTGTCCTGTAGCTAGAGGACTACTTTTTGGTCTCGTCTTGCAGTTGGTGTCAGTGCTGCGGGAGGTGAAGTACCTGGAGGCCAGGCAAGCTGAGGAGATCCCTGATCTTGCTGCTGAGATTTACTCCACCAAGGAGCTGCTCTGGCAGTATGTGGCCAACCTGGAGCTCATGGCTGGCTTTTACAACAAAGTGATCGGCTCCGTGCTGCAGGTAGAGCATCCTCTGATCCAGAAGCAGCTGGAAAACATAGACGTCCAGCTGAAAGGAGCCGAGGACACCATCAACTGGACTAGCCGAGGTGCGTATATCCAGTGGATCCTGGCTAACCTTTCGGACTGAATCGCCTTCGTTTTTACAAATGACTCATTTTTCCCTAGGAATATGGGAGTACATTCAGGAGGTTCGTGAGGCCGTCCACGATCTTGAAAAGCGACTGCAGAAGACCAAGGACAATGTGGAGGAGATCCAAAGCATCATGAAGTCCTGGGCTCAGCCCATTTTTGAGAGGAAGGAAGGAAAGAAAGATACTCTGCTCAGCTTAGAGGACAAGCAAGAGCGCTTAGAGAGGATTTATGGCCAGATCCGGACCTCCGGAGAGAAGATCCATTTCTTACTGAAGGTCAGCGATGGACCAAAGCAATCTGAAGATAAAATGATTTGTATCTAACATTTGTATGACTTTCTTTTTTTTTTCAGGACAACCTGTCGCTTTTCCAAGCGGATCCCTCATCGGATGAATGGAGGTCGTATGTGGATTACATTGATGAAATGGTTATAGATGGATTCTTCAATAGCGTCGAGAGCTCCCTCAAGTTCTTTTTAGACAATATGGGTAATTATACTAATCCCCAAACCTCAAAACCAACCAGAAACCCTAACAACACCCTTAACCCATAAACCACACCACTACACCCACCTATTAAACACCACACCGAACCATAAACTCTAACCACACCACTACACCCAGCTATTAAACACCACACCGAACCATAAACTCTAACCACACCACTACTCCCCAACCCCTCAACTCTAACTCTAAGCTCTAAACCCTAACCCCTTTTTTAACCTCTCTAAGACTCGAATGCCCTCCTAACCCCCTCCCCCCATCGTTGTAGATGACAGACCAGGCCTGGCTCCAGTCTTTGAAGTCCAGCTGACCCTTGAGGTTCCTGATATGGTCTTCCAACCATCTCTTGAGTTTGGCGCTACCGATGGCTTCTTCGATCTAGTGGAGAGTCTCATCAACGACGTCTTCCGGATCTCCTCTCTGGTGCCAAGACTGACCGAGTGTAGCAGCGTTCCACATTACCAAGTATTAATAATTCCCATGTTTTCTGCCTCATGTCACCTGTTGTGGTTGGTAGTTTGAATGTACACTATGGTCAGATAACGATGACATTTTTGGGATATTAAGGTGACCCTCCAGAGACTGCTGTTTAGGGATGTGACGCATGCCTTAAATATGTGAAATGGGGTGGAGAGAACATGTCCGGAACGTGGCTGCCGTCTTAAAAAGCCACCGTATTGGATCATGGGCAAGTTTTTGGAATGGGAAGGCGGTCATGTAGGATATCAAAGAAGATCAGAATTGTCTCAGAAATCGATAGCCGCAATCGATTTGCAATATCTGTTGTGGATCAAAAGTTATCAACACAGAACGTTCAAAAAGTTTAGTTGTTTCGTCACAGGTCAACAAGAACAAGAGGAACACAGCTGCCGTATCATAGCAACAGACAACAGACAACAACCGACACCCAGAAAGATCCACGGATTTTCTCACAGCGCTGTTACGTCGTAGCCAAACTCAGAGACACCGGGACTGTGGCGGACAAAAAAAACGTATTGACCGTTTGAAGAACCGCTAGCGACCAAGAAACACCAGCACTGGTTTTGGCAACTTTTTTGGAAAGTCCACGACGCAGCACGGGACGTGTCCTGTGACTTTTGCCTGACCCTGTACTCTCATTAACATGGCAGTTCTAATCATTACCCGTTCTGTCTTAACCATGGCTGATCTTTGTCTGCAGGCAGACATGGAGGAAATGGCAGATCTGGTCGACATGCGCCACCTTCTGATGGATCGGGTGCAAAGAGTCATGGCTAAATGCTGTGAGTACCGGAACACCTTTGAGCGCTATGCCTACCTCTATGTCGACGACCGGAAGGAGTTCATGCGCCAGTTCCTGCTCTATGGCCACGTTCTGACCAACGAGGAGATTGAAGCCCACGCGGAGGACGGGGTTCCCGAGAGCCCTCCGACCCTGGAGCACTTCCGCAAGCAAGTGGACTCCTATGAGAGCGTGTATGAGGAGGTTCACAAGCTAGAACCTGTCTGCATATTCGAAGGCTGGATGAAGGTGGACTCCCGGGCCTTCAAAACCTCCCTGCTCAATATCATCAAGAAGTGGAGCCTTATGTTCAAACAGCATCTTATCGACCATGTGACTCACAGGTAGCTTTTGAACTAATGGAGGCCTGCGCTGTGTTGCTATCGTTTTGACCCCCGTCTTTTTACCTTCTTCCAGTTTGGCCGACCTGGAAGACTTTATTAAGGTCACTGAGACTGGGCTCAACAAGAATGTAGCGGATGGAGACTACAGCGGCCTGGTGGAGGTCATGGGTCATTTAATGGCGGTCAAAGAGAGGCTGAGTTCCACCGACGAGATGTTCGAACCTCTGCAGCAAACCATTGATCTGCTCAAGACGTACGAGCAGGAGCTTCCCGAAGTCGTGTACAAGCAGCTGCAGGTAATTGCCTTCATAAAAGGGCTTAAAAACGTCAATACCGCCAAATGGCCATAAACCTGGATCACCTTTAGCGTTTCGCTTAAAATATAAGCTCATTAAAATCAAGATGGTACACTTCCAGTTCCCACCGTGCAAATAAATAGACACTTGATTAAAGCTTTATTCAGAATGACAAGACAATCGGGACCTGGGGACCGAACGACCTGGGATGAGCAAAAATCTATCAAAATATATGGATGGAGTGTGAATGGATAAACACCTGTTGACGAATACACAGGCTCAGGAGTGCTACTGGTGAGGAGAATGACTGGAATGTTCTAGAGGCTCGTGATGAGGTGCTGGAGCTTGTTGCGGATGACGTTAGTAATTGTTGTCGCCAGAACGCCTCAGATGATTCGTATAAATAGTAGTGGCTATGCAGTCCATCCCTGATTTTATGCCCTGTGACCCTTATTGAAAAGAAGGGAACAGACGATGAGAGACCCGATTTGCTCCTGTAGCCTTTTGCTGTTTGCTTTTAATATTGCATACGATTTCCCCGTATTTTTGATTACATTTTACTGAACGAAGAGACTCAGAAGCACTTCTATTTTATTGTAAATGAATACCATTTGCTAAGGGTGACCTAAGACTTTTGGACAATACTCCAAGTAAGCTGTGATGCTGCCCACCCTTGTTACCTTTAGCCGTAACGAAACACGGTGCACGGTCAGATCAGGTCTTCTCTCCATGAATGGCCGCAGTATCTTTATTGTTCTCCTGTGCCCAGGCGCTGCCAGAGAAGTGGACCAACTTGAAGAAGGAAGCTACGGTGATGAAGCAGCACGTGGCTCCTCTGCAGGCCAACGAGGTGGCTAACTTACGCAGAAAATGCGCAGGGTTCGATGTTGAGCAGTACACGTTCAGAGAGCACTTCCGCACCAATGGGCCCTTCAGGTAAAACCTGTCTGAATGGACATGGTCCTTCAGAAGTACAGCTTGTAGTTGTTGTTAATGATGACATCGTTAAGCGATTACAATATTAGAGCGAAAGAGACTCTAGTACCCTGTTGGGCTGCCTTTAGTCTGGATACAAGATAAGGTTGGGCATGAAGTCATTTAGGTTCTCTATGGTATCCTGAAGCTGGGCCTGTAGATCCTGCACACTCGTACATTTAAACTGGTGACCCAGTTGGTCCCATAAAAGCCAGTTGGATGTTGCTGGTTGGAAGTGTTGCAGTCTGGCAGAGCCATTACTGTTTGGAAGCCCTGCCATGAGAGGCCCCTTGAATTCCTTCAAGTATCGCTGAATTGTTAGTCTCCCTTGTATCACTACTAGGGTGACTGTCGCATTGCGATGCATTTTTAGACCCCTAATTGACACTATAAACATGGGTAGCATGGCTAACGTTTTCTTAGCATCTTCCAACCCCAAATGATTTCTTTAGACTCCTAGGTGGATATTCTATTGGTGTCTAGTGGTGCGTTGTTTGCTTCACTCCACTCTGTGTCCCAAGATGCGTCCTTAGGCACCTCAAGCGGTACCAGACTCAAAAGCAGAACCCTTCATGTGCTGTTAAGAACACCATACAGGTTAAAATGGGAAATATACAAGAAATATACAAGGTGTGTCTCTTGGGGTTGAGTGCACAGAGCCAGAAACGACTGAAATGCCAAATACCAAGTGGGGCCCTTACATAGAGGTCAGGTGGACGGTTTGAGGAAGACCTGCAGACGTCAGACCCTTTAACTCAGAGTTGAGATTGGGTGGGGTGGTGGGATGTGGTAAGCTAAGGGTCCAAGCATATTGTGAATCAGACTTGAGAGATAGAGGACTGGTCTCTACGCCCTTCCCAGCTTAAACACGGAAGTCGACAAATGATGAATTCACTAGCTAGGCCACCACTCAAGTGAATGCTTCATTTTCTAAGTGACAGTATTGATCCATCACTGGTAAATGATGTCGTTGGACTCTGGCTCATGCCTTTCCAGTGACACTGACAAAAGTGAAGAAAATACAGAGTTCTGCAAATAGCTCTACTATAGCTAATGCAATGTGGCACCAGGTTACATTTGGCAGATGCTCTGATCCAGAGCGACTTATAGAGGATAAATCTTACAATGCACAATCCCTGCAGCTGTATATTAAGGGGATTGCTCAAGGGCCCAACAGTGGTGGCTTTAATCCTGGATCTTCTGGTTCTTAGTGCAGTTAAGCAACACAGGCTTGCATCAGTTACATTTAAACACATCATTACTATCTGTAGTCTAGCATATATAAGAGAACAACCTACGCTATATAGACAAAAGTTTGTGGACACTCCTTCTAACTACTAAGGTCTGCTATGACAGCAAGACTCATTGAAACCCAGTCATAATGCAAGGCAGACGGGTCTGGATTCACCGTAGGCCAACTGACAGTAGAATGGGTCGTACTGAAACTGGACACGACGCATTTCATCCAATCCAAGAAATGAGATAATTTTTCAGGTATTTGTCACCCTAGGGAGTTAGATTGGTGGATTTGATTGGAACCTTGACCTCAGCTCCATAAAGCAGCTTGGAAAAAAAACTAAATTGAATGCCAAAGGTGAGCCAGGGCTTAACATTAAAAGACAATGGGAAAGGCTGGTGTAGCAACGAGGTGGGGGTTTTGGCCTAGATAATTGTAAAGACAATTGGTTTTGTCAGGTCATTGTTTTGTCAAATGCCCAAAGCAGCCACCCGGCGCTCCATCCTGACCGCACCTGATTGCTTTGGGATTGCGAAATCGCCATAAAGAGCAAAGGACAATCTCAGCCCAAGTTTGTTGGTTTTTAAAACCGGTAGTAAGATCATTGTTTATTTGCTAACTAGCCTGTACCCTTTCTCGCAGGTTTGACAGTACGAATCCCTACCACATGCTAGATGTTGCCCACAAACAAATTCAGGAGAAGGAATCAGTCATGGCCGCACTCATTGAGTCGGCCGGCCTGTTTGAGGTCAACATCCCCGACTACAGGCAACTCAAGCAGTGTCGCAAAGAAGTGCCCATCCTTAAAGAACTGTGGGATTTGATCATGGCCGTCCGCTTCAGCCTTGATAGTTGGCGTGCCACCCTGTGGCGGGACATCAACGTGGACGACATGGAACTGGAGTGCAAGCGAGTGTCCAAGGAGCTGCGACTGCTGGACAAAGAAGCGCGTGCATGGGATGCCTTCAGTGGCCTGGAAGGCATCGTGAGAAACACGCTGACGTCTCTGCGAGCCGTAGCCGAGCTCCAGAACCCGGCCATCCGTCCAAGGCACTGGGAACAGCTGATGAACGCCACAAAAGTTCGATTCACGATGGACAGAGACACCACGCTGGCTGACCTCCTGAACCTCAACTTGCACTGCTTCGAGGATGACGTGAGGGCCATCGTGGACCGGGCGGTGAAGGAGATGGGCATGGAAAAGGTCCTGAGCGAGCTGGATTCCACCTGGTCGACGATGGTGTTCGCTTACGAGTCGCACCCCAGAACCGGCGTCCCTCTGCTCAAGGCAGACGAAGAGCTGGTGGAGACCCTGGAGGATAACCAGGTCCAGCTCCAGAACCTCATGTCATCCAAGCACATCTCCTTCTTCTTGGACGAAGTGTCGTCCTGGCAGCGTCGGCTCTCGGCTGCCGACTCAGTCATCTCCATTTGGTTTGAGGTTCAGAGGACCTGGTCGCACCTGGAGAGCATCTTCATCGGCTCAGATGACATTAGATCACAGCTACCTGAGGTTTGCAACTGCCATACACTTTGGTCTAACCAGTGCCTTCTCAGCGCAGCTCCTGTGGCCGTATGCTGAAACCAGCAGAAAATTGTTCAGCTGGATGCCAGGCTTCTGTGGGAGAATTGCATTGTCACTCATCTAGTGGCTTGAAGTTTTGAACCAGATGAGACTGAAGAAGTCACTTAGATGAGCGATGGAACGTTTCTCCCCCAGAAACCTTGCGCCCTGATGAACCGATTCCATTTTCTGGCATTTTTTTTCTAGGATTGGTGAGCACGGATCACGACAAAAAGCGATTTAGATGAATCTAAGAGCACGTAATCCAACTCGGTGATCCCTCATGCTCCCGTCTGATGCATTGTTTCACGATGTATCGCCACACCCCTAGTCTGCATGTGCAGTACAGCGTGCTAGCACCCATTCCAGGGTTGGTTCTTGTCTTGGAGGAGTATGGAAACAGAGTGAGCGAGTGAACCTCGATTACGAGACATATTTCATCAGCAAGCAAATCAATAACAGGAGTCACGGCAAAAAAAAAAACAAAAAAACGTGACTCCCAGCGAGCGCACTAGATGCCCGTAATGAGGACCTGGCCTGTTTTAAATGAGGTCCTTACTGAATTGAGGAGTGCCTTCTCCAACCCCCTCACTGTACACTGATTTAGATCAGAGACGAAACTGATTGTCTTTTGAAAAAAGCTTGCTTTGGGCTGAATACATCTAGATCATTATCCCTCCATCGTAATAAGCAGAAACACAGATGTTTGCTAATAATGTTGGTTATTCTTTTGCTGACAGGGAACAAAACTCACTCCAGCTTATTCCCTCGTGAATCTCTCGACAGGATTCCAGACGCTTTGAAGGCATCGATACGGATTTCAAAGAGCTGGCTTGTGATGCTCATAAAACACCCAACGTTGTGGAGGCCACCAATAAACCCGACCTGTACAACAGACTGGAGGACATTCAGAACAGGTCCGTGACTCGTTTTTATGTCCCTTTACTCTTCTCACGGTTGTAAAATATGGGAGAAAAAACTGCGATGCCATGGTACCGTTCATATCTTTTTCTGATTTTTTTTCTGCAGGTTGGCTCTTTGTGAGAAAGCTCTGGCTGAGTATTTGGACACCAAGCGCCTGGCCTTCCCCAGGTTTTACTTCATCTCCTCTGCTGATCTGCTGGACATCTTGTCCAACGGCACTAACCCTCAGCAGGTACGGCGCATCGAGTGTGTTCATACGCTTGGAACAGACGGTTATTGTAATCAATTGCACCACCCCCTCTCTCACTCTAGATGGCAGTGTTGCCCGGCGCTCGTACGCTCGGCTGCCTCAATGACACCTTTCAGAACATTCTGACGTCTCTTGTGTAAACATTTCCAAGCAAACACCCTGTTTTGTTTTTTTTTTGTTAGAGCTATTGTTATCTGCCTTCAGGTCCAAAGGCATCTGTCCAAGCTGTTCGACAACATGGCGAAGATGAAGTTTGAAACGGATGCCGAGGGCAACCCCACTAAATCAGGGCTGGGCATGTACAGTAAGGAAGAGGAGTACGTTCAATTCAATAAACTGTGCGACTGCACCGGCCAGGTACGTTTTCCCAAAATTCATCGTTATTCCTAATGAAAACCCCTCAAAGAAAGTCAAAAACGTGTTCAACGTAATATCAAATGTCAAAATCAAATCGGGCCGGCACGTTGACTCTTGCAAGAAGGTCCCGGGTTCGATCCCAGGGCGGGGCGGCCTGGGTCCTTTCTGTGTGGAGTCTGCGTGTCCTCCCCGT
>JAUZST010004951.1:0-15937 GCA_034779995.1 Parotocinclus haroldoi
TATATATATATATATCTATCTCTCTCTATCTATCTCTCTATCTCTATATATATATATATATATATATATATATATATATATATATATATATATATATATATTGACATTGTCAATAAAATGAATGGACAGTCAGATGAACAGCAATGAACTAAGTTATTGATTATTGTGTAATAATCTTATCAATAATATTATCAATTCAATTAATGATGCTCAATGTATTGTATCTGTATTAAATATTGGTGAACAGTGCAGTGACCTGGGTTCAAGTGCTATGGGTGCCAGGTTCTGGAACCTAACTCGGAATTCACTTGCTGGATGCATACCCTGGACAGGGTGCCCGTCAATAGTAACTTCCTGTTCCAAGCAGGACCTGTTGTTTCCAGCAGCTGGGTCTTACCACCGAGCCATATTACCTTGCCACGATGGCTCCAGAACCACCCCTGCAACTGTGAACCTTCTAAGCAAGGTTAAAATCACATGCTCAGCTAATCACATTATAAACGGATAACTATGTTGCATTCTCTCACCAGATCCAAGCCTTTAACGTCCTGTCCAACAAGTTTTCCTCGGCCAGTGACTGCGCCACCTTCTTTACCCCAGCCATCCTGATGGGCCTCATCATGTCCCTGATCCTGCTGCTGGTCCTGGCCTACGCCCTGCACATGGTGGTTCACCTTAAGCACATCGACCGCTACGAAGAACACAAGACCACTGTCTACTTTCCCAGAAGCACAGAAGCTCCCGAGAACTTGCAGAAGAATAGCGTGTAGAAGCTCCGGGATCCTGTTCTTGTCCTGCACAGAGACGGACGGTGAACACAAAAGGTGACCCTTAGCTCCGTGGCCTGAAGGTCAGACTGGAAGCACTTCTTCAGAGCTTTCTGACTGTGCTACTACAGTCACGTGATTGTGGTAGGACAGTGAGAGCAAGTTTCTGCGGGACTACACAGGCTCTAATGCATCGCAGCAGATCTGGAGATGTTCTCATTCTGCAGGGCGTTCTCACCGAGAGTCCCGGGGTTCTGAACGGAATTCTAATTAGCACAATATCCAGCGTAAGGCACGACCAGGTTAATTAAGATGCGGACGTTCTATTAGACGTACAAACTGTGTATAAACCATTACGATATAATTCATGTTTGTGTTAATACGGAAGTACTATATTAAATCTTCAGGCATTTTATCCTCTTTAAACAAACAGTAGTGTCAATTAATCAAATTGATATTGGTCTATAAAGTACAAACGTTTGGACAAACCAGACTGAATGTAAAGATTCATTATTTTTAACCTTCCATATGTAGTTTTGTCCAAACCTTTGACTATGTACACGACTAAACTAATGGTTTCTATGCAGTATGTAACACAAGCCAAATAGCAAATTTGCCCCTAAAGTACAATATTTAATTCTTCACCGGCAGACAGTGTGGTTTTTAAATCGTGGTATTATTGCATTTTTCTGTAACAGGTCTGTTTACTCTGGTTTTGTAATTTCTTGTTTTTTAACTTGTTTCTATGTGGATGCTTTAAGCTGAGCCATTGACAGTGAGGGAAACTACAGCCTCTTATTAACTAGTCAGACTTTATCTACACTCATCGAAGCACAATGAAAGCAACATGCAGCATGTGACAACCATTTCAGTACGGCAACATTATAATGTGTGGTACTGATTATAGTCATTATATACTAATGAGATGATAGCCTGTACTTTTTCATTTCCACATATATGAAATGGGCTACTGTGTATCCGTGTTTAAATATTGATCCCTGTTTCTGTTGAGTTCAATAAAACCAGCAGTTCATTTATGAGAACTCTGAGTGTCTGTTTAATAGGATTCCAAATGTTATGCACTGTACACTACATACAGCGGTGCTATACAATAGGGGTGGGGTGAAATATCAATACGGCCATATATTGTATTACTTTCTTTTGTTATCTAATATTGATACACTAAACATGCAGGTGAGCTAAATGAAATCTTTCTCCAGTTTGACTTACCGGATTCAGGACCTTATGAGACCACGTGATTTTATTATTTTTTTGAATCACAGTTGAAGTATAATGATATCATAGTTATCAATGTATCGTGATAATATTGCATCTTGAGATGCCCTGTCATTCCCATCCCTACTGTATAATACATAAGACACTATTACATACCGCACACTGCATTAGAACATACAAATGTTATAAAGTGCATATAGCACTACAATCACTGATCAATATATTAGGTACGCATCCTTCTTTCTACGTTCATTTTAAATTTGATCGGTTCCAATTAACCATACAGAAACACTTTGTAATTCCATGATTACAGACTGCAGTCCATCTGTGCATCTACATATTTTGTTAGTCCCCTTTGCTACATTGTTCTCTGATTGTCAGGAAAGGTCTGGTACCATATGGGCAGTGGATTATGGAACTCCAGCAGCACTGCTGTGCCTGATCCACTCATTAGTGTCACTGCAGTGCTGAGAATGAACAACCACTCAAATAGTACCTGATATGTGGTGGTCCAGTGGGGGTCCTGACCATTCGATAACAGATTTGTGAGAAACAGATGGACTATATTCTGTAAGTGTAAGATTAAAAAATTGTTCTATATGTAAACTGATCTAATTGACAGTATGTGTAGAAACAAGGAGGTGTACCTAATAAAGTGATCAGGGAATGATACTATGCACTGCACTGGTATTTATTACCATTTGATATTTTCTTTTGAAAGTAATGAAATATCCCCTAATTTTGTGAGCAGTGTATATACTTCATAGAGCACTTGGACTGTAATATATAATGTATAATGTACATACATATAGCACTGCTACTGTAACTCTGTTTACTGTATACTACATATCGCATATAGTATAGCTTGTGAATATTAATATACCGCAAAAATCTTCCACATACTTCATAAGTATGATACTCTGTGTAGGATTGGTGGCTGTCTTGTGCCTTTTGCTGCTGGTCCTAGTTCCCTGAGTCGGTATAAAAATTAAGAAAAGAATGAACGCAATCCCTTATTTAGGTGCTGCTGCAGTATTCCGTACTCTTTTCCTCTCTTTTTATAGTAGCGGACGCCACCTAGCGGTAATCTCTTGTGTAGCGAGAGAATCGGTTTTAGTCCAAATGAATGCCATAAAGTGACATTAAATTATATATATATATTTATGTGTGTGCGTTTTTACAACTATAGTAATAGCAAACAAATATTCCCATAAGCTGACTATTTATGCCCCGATAGCTCTCTTGACGTAGTTACTACTGGACGCTATCAGTCTCAAATCGCTCTACTTCTAGTCCTACACACTACGTAAGCAATGTAGTCGAATGACTTACACCCTTGTTAGGGCGCTGCTATAGGACGAGTGTTTTAATTTGGGACGCAAACCAAGCAGCTTCCTCTGATGACATGTTCTATGCTATGCTCATGTCAAGCCGGACTTCTGTTTCTAGACTATTTTCACGTTATGTTTCTTCCTCCATGTCGCCATTTGTAGTTAATAATAGACGTATTAAAGGATTTTGCGGTAGAATGGAGCGAGCTGTGGTGCGCTGTGTCTTAGGAGAGTCTAAACTGACCATTTCTTTTAGTTTAGCCGGCAGTTCCAGACACATGCTGAGGGAGCAGTCCGAGCCGCTGGGTAAAGTGTTAGCACGCATCGCGAACAGCACCGTTAAAGCACAGAGCAAAAACAAGAAGGCAAAGAGGAATCAAACTGAAACGACAATCACGGCTAGGCCCGAGCCGGTGGTGAAGTTATACTTTAACGAGGATCCGGTAGCGGAGGACACTATAAACCGGGACGCATGGCGGGACGGATCTGTACTGCAGGTGGGAGACATTAAATACCGAGTGGAAGTGAATCCTCCAGCCTGGATTGCCTCACAGCTTCCTGCGTCCCTGCTCTCAGGGTTTCCCGTATGTCCCAAACTGGAGCTGGAATTCGGAGATCTCGTGCACTCCAAGTTCACATGGTACAAGGAGAAATCTCCCAGTGCTCATGCAGCTGGAGAAGAGGACTGCTGGGTGGAGGCCGGGACTGACCGAGTCTTCACACCGTCCAACACGGACATCGGACTACAACTGAAATTTAAATGCACTCCAGGAAACAAGTCCAGGTCGATTGCATATTCATTTCAAACTCAAACCTGTTTCTTTACTTCTTCAATTGATTTCACATATCGTGGTTAATTTCCCCAATCATGTATTCATTTGTCCTCTGGCTCCCTTCTCAGCTGAGTTCATTCATGTTTTGCATCCTTTCCTGTTGTCTTGTCTGTGGTTCAGTCCCAGAAATCATTACTGGTTCTGGTTCTGTAACCTTGGTTTAAGTAATCGATTCAGTTCTCCTAGTCCAGTATTTAGTCTGGTGTCCTGGTCCTATTCCTTCAGTATGTTCTCTGGTTCCTGTTCCCTCATTCTTTTCTTTAGTTCTGTTACCCAGGTTCTTTTTCTTTCCTGGTGCCATGGTCTTGTCCACTATTTTGTCCCCTGGTTCCCTTCCTGGTTCAGTTTGCAATTTATGCCCTGTGGTTCATGTCTCTAGTTTAGTCTTCATTTAATTTCCTGGTTCCCTTTGTTTATGTTCCTGATCCTGTTCACAAGTAACAACTATTTATTATTATATGTATGATATTTTCCTAAGGTAGTTGTAATTTGATTCATTCTGTTTATTAAACAAATAAACTCTTCTATCCCAGGTTCGGCGTGGCAGTGGAGCTGGTGTCTGCGGGCTCGGTCGAGGCGGGTCCAAGAGTTTGCACGTTTGATACCAGGCACGTCTTCACTCGGAAAGTGACGGACGATTTCACGACCAGAGTCGTGACGTACAACATTTTAGCCGATGTCTACGCCCAGACCGAGTTTTCCAGAACTGTCCTGTACCCATACTGCGCTCCGTATGCACTGGATCTGGACTACAGGCAAAACCTTATCAAGAAGGAGCTGACGGGGTATAACGCAGATATCATGTGCCTTCAGGAGGTGGATAAAGGAGTGTTTAGTGAAAGCTTGTCACCTGCGCTTGATGCCTTCGATATGGACGGCGTTTTCAGGATAAAAGAGAAGCAGCATGAAGGATTAGCGACCTTCTACAGAAGATCCAAGTTTAAGGTCCTGTCTCAGCATGACATTCAGATTAGTGAGGCACTGCAGGTGGATGTCCTGCACGGTGATTTGCTGGGCAAAGTCTCAACCAACTTGGCGCTGATGGAGAAGGTGGTACAAAGGTCAACAACATTGCAGGTAAAATTACTTTTAATTAAAAATCTACTTATTTTTAAGTGTTTCAAATTAGTTTGTTCAGTACAGTTTGTATATTGTACTTTAAATAATATTATTATTATTTAAAGCAAAACACTGTGCCAAGTATCTAAACTACTGTGATTATGGCAACGGTCCATTTCGGTCTGAGACTGCATTAAGAACTGCCATTCATGAATAGCTAAAATAACCACATGGGCAAGGGGCTACTTTCACAGATGCCACTTAAATCTTTACTGTGCAAAAAAAGAAGTCTTTTGTTAAGCATGTCCCGAAGCGGCGTTGACTTCTGTGGGCTCAAAAGCATCTTAAGTGGACCATTTATACAGTGGAAAAGTGTAAACAAAACAGTATTCCAGAACTATTTTGGACAAAAACCACCATCTCGGCTGTTATCAGCAACAAGTTTAAAAAAAAAAAAAAATCAGGGTCTGTCATAGTACGGGGTTGTGTCATTACCTTGGCAAAGGTTGTTTGGCTGTGCTGGCAGCATTAATGCATAAAAGCACATTTGAGATTTTAGAGCAATACATGCTGCCTTTAAGACAACATCTTTTTCAACAAGGCAACCCAAACTAATTGAAATCAGAAAAGGTAATTCAATTCAATTTTATTTGTATAGTGTTTTTTTTTTTTTACAACAGACTTTGTCACAAAGCAGCTTCACATTGATGTATAAACAAGTGTCACAAATTGAATTCTATTTGTCCCTAATGAGCAAGCCAATAGCGATAGTGGCAAGGAAAAGCTCTCTGAGATTAAGAGGAAGAAACCTTGAAAGGAACCAGACTCGGAAGGGAAACCCATCCTCATTTGGGTAATAAACATCATTGACATTCTATATAAAACATTTAAATGTCTATGAAGAGATGGGAGAGGGAGCATCTTTGGCATGGCAGATCGTTCTGTCCGATCTCATCTCCCATAGCAGGGTCATCGTTAAAGCAAGAACCTCGAAAAAGAGGAAATGAATTAGACATGATCTTTGTTGCCATTACCATATGAAGGACTAAAACTGGAACCAGAACTACAGACTGAATGCTTGACTAAACAAATAAGTCTTCATCCTCAATTTAAACATAGAGACTGTGACTGAGACATTTATCAGAAGACTGTTCCATAATTTGGGGGCTTTGTAGGAGAACGCTGCGCCTCCCGCTGTAACTTTCATTATTCTAGGTACTTGTGGGCGCCCTGTAGCAGGTGACCGAAGCTGGCGAGGTGGATTATAATAAACTAATGCAAATATTTTGCAATCTCTCTTTGACGTACACTGTTTTTAAACATACCCCCAGTTCCACCACGAGGTGACGCTGTTTTAAATGTGTTCTTGTTCCGAGTGTTTTCTGAGCCCTTCCTCCACTGTTTACAGTTGTCATGCATACTGCAAACAGCACTCAGTCACTGTGAAGTAACCCAAATAACAACACTAACAATCACTGAAGAGACTCGTCCTCGTCATCAGCATGTAGCTGTCTGTTTAATAATCAGTCATATAGTTTAAAACTGTTTAAGGCAGAATTGAAGTCTGAATTAAGTAAAATTAAGTGAAAGCACTGTGTTTTTCATGTGGCGTCCAGGTGTGGCTAACTATGTCCGGCAAAAAATCGTTTATATGAGACTTATTCGGGGCTGATACCGCTGAAAAAAACCCGATGAGTCGATGGATCTCTAGACCAAACAATAACCAGTGTTTGCCACTAAACAGTCATTTGTTCAGCCATGAATATAAAATTGCTTTCCTGCACCATAAACATGATTTAAAAAAAAGTTACAAAACATCTGACTAGCTCCTCCCCCTTTTTTAAAGGTCACCGTTCTACAGTCTGTTAGCGATCCATCAAAGATTGTCTGTGTTGGGAACACACACCTGTACTGGCACCCTAAAGGTAAGGAACAGTTAAAATCTCAGTCATGACTTCAATTGCACTATGTAATAGTGTAACGAGCTCTTTTTGTTCCTCCTCAAGGAGCAAACGTGAGATTGATACAGATAGCTGTGGCACTTAAGCATCTGAAGAAGGTGGTGTCTGAAGTACAGGCCGGCGCTCTGATATTCTGTGGTGACTTTAATAGCATGCCGTCATCAGCACTTTATCATCTGCTCACTCAGGGGTCAGTAGCAGAGGAGCACAGTGACTGGGCCTCTAATGGACCTGAAGAGCTGCTCCAAATGGAGCTACGCAGCCCCTTTCAGATGACCAGTGCGTGCGGAGAACCGACTTACACAAATTATGTCGGGGGTTTTCAAGGTTGCCTGGACTACATTTTTATGGAGCCGCAGGTTTGGCAGGTGGAGCAGGTGATCCCTCTGCCAAGTTATCAGGAGGTGACCACCTACCACGCCCTTCCCAGTGTCGCTCACCCTTCCGACCACATCGCTTTAATCTGTGACCTCAAATGGAAATAAGGATGCAAGTGAAGTTTAGGTCCATGGCTGCAGTTTAGGACATGGGTATAAGTATGGAGTTTGCCCCACCTTTGCTACCACAACAGCTTTCGTTCAGTTTCCGCTAGACGTTGGTGGCTTCAGCTTCAGACAACAAGCCCTGGCTCACTTTTGGCATTCCAGTGTATTTTCAAGATGATGGAGCTGAGGTCAGGATTCTGTTCCAGCCAACCAAGCTCTCGATTTAGGCTGACAAACCAATTCTCTATGGACTTTAAGGACAGCAGGGCAGAAAGTTGATGAACTGACTTGTTATAAGCGCAAATCTAACAATGTGTCGTACTGAGAGTCACTGGTGTCTCAATAAAATCCATTCTACTGCCACTGTCTGTCTATGGTCCATCCAGAAATGCATGTTTTAGCCGAGACCAATAATTAAAATGGGTGTCCACAAACTTTTGCCTTGTAGTGTTCTGTTCAGTCACTCATGCAACTGACTTGTGCCACCTTTTGGAGTCATAAAATGCCATATCATATTTCTGAATTTATTCATAGAAGGGATAAAGGTGACACATTTTTGGAGAGGCTCTCAATCTGGGTTAGAGTAAATTAAAGTGTAATGTTATACCTGCAAATGTGAATCAATGGAAAATGTATTGTAAAAGTTGTAAAAAAATAAGTGACTGAGAGTAGTAAACGATTTTAAAGTCTGTGACATTTTCAACATGCACCGGGAGAGGGTAATCATTTCTTCGATTGCCTCACAGACCCAAGCTTGGTTATCCTTCCCGTGGGTTAAGGAGTACTTCTAAATTCTGATCCATACTTGAAGCCTTTGTGAAAGAACAAACAATATTTCCTCCTCACAACTTCTGAATTATGCATTAATATGCCAGTACTTTAATACCATAAACCTGTTAATTTAGGCAGGCAGCTCTTTGTTTTTATTTTGCTTTGAAGGTGGGAACTTCCGTGTTATAGCCAGGCAGTATGAATGCAGATTTGAGGTCCTTCAGATTCGCAGGACTTTTCACAAGACTGGCAGAACTATTGTTGAGGTGTCTTTGTCCGTTGCGTTCTGCAGTTGATCACTACCTGGCTTGTCGTCAACAGTCCCGGTTTCTTTGAGTTTGGCTATTGGGGACGCAACAGTGCTGTGAGAAATTGATGATCTTTTAAGGTATTGGTTGTTGAAATCTTAGCTAGTATACAGCAGCTGGGTTCCCTGGATATCAGAATCCTCAATTCTATCCTCAGTTACCTGTAATGGAATTTTTTTAACTTTCTGTCGTGATAACTTTTGAACCAAATGAGATAACGTCAATTCATTTCTGAGACAATTCTGGTCTTATTTGCTATACTACATGACCACCTTCCTATTGGAAAAACTCAACATGCAGTCAATCAATAAACAAACTTTTTTTCTCACACTTTCCATACTATTGTAGTTTTGCAGACTCTTAATATACCAATACTATTATATTATCAGTCACTATAAGTCACAATGTTTTTTCCCCCCAATCTTTATTTCTCAGTTTAAACAAAATAGATGACAAAACCCAAAACACAAAAAATGCAGGGGACTCCAAATACCCCGATCAGCAAACAATTCAAAACTAGATGTTTCAGCATACATGTGGGAAAATGACAAATTAGATTTTTCAAAGACTAAAACATTTTTGTATAGAAGTTTCAAAACGGTAACTTTAAATAATGTCAATTAAATGCATACAACATATTTGCAATATTCTAATGCTTTTAATTGTTTCTTTTGAAATGTTAAATTGCCCAATACAGAAAATGACATCTCATTTACTCTCCCATTAATAATTTACATGTACTGAACATTTGGATCACTGTAGTGTCAATTTTATTACTCTGCCAAAATCTATTTAGTCTTACTTTTTCACGTCTTGGGGTCAAACATTCTGCCATATTCAACAACCCCCCCCCCCCCAAACAACAACACCACCACCACACACAATTTGGTATGTCCAATAGCCCAGCATCACAACATCCCTTCCCTCACATGAACACCAAGAATCGCAACCTTCTACAGCAAAAATAACCAGACTACACTCAGTTTGTTCATCCAAAGTGATATTGTTTTTCAGTATTGTGGAAAGGCTACACATTTGGTCACTGCATTATTGCAATCTTACTGAAAGAAATCTTTTCTGCCATGGAAGTAAAACATTTGAGCTAAACCTTGACCAGTGACTGGAATAATTAAAGCAGCCGGGCATGTCCTGATTTGGAAGATTTTAATCAGAAAACCATGCTGAAAATCTTTACTTGAGAGTTGTACATTTGTAACAGTTTTACTTTTCCCCGTAACCAGTCAGAAGCATCGCGGTGTAACATGCAAGCTCAGCACCACAGGGACCGTGCGTCACATGCAGAGGAGTTTGATTGCATCTTGAGAGAAGGGAGATTGGATTGGGAAACGGCCCCTAGCACTAAAGCAGCTAAAATGACACATCTTAATATTAAGGTTCGGCTCAATGTCTAAAAGAAAATGCTTTTGCAATTTGAGGCAACTGTAGACAGATAAAGGCTGTTTGTTTATTTACAAAGCTGGGAAGAATCTGGTTAATCAAATACATTGCTGTTAGTCACAGTGGTGCTTGAAACTTTGTGAACCCACTAGAATTTCCTATAGTTCTGCGTATTACCTTATATAAACATGGAATATAAGTTTGGATAAAAATTAAAAAACTGAATACCAGAACAAGAACCTTAAAACATCTATAAAACATGATGGTGGGAGTATCAAGGTTTGGGTCTGGATGGCTTGTCGTCATTGGTGGAACAATTCATTTGTATTATACCTATACATTTTAAGGAAAATGTCAGGACATTGGTCTGTGAACTGAATCTCAATAGAATGTGGGTCATGCAGCAAGACTACGACCTTAGCAAGCACACAGATTATTTAAAAGAATGGTTAAAGAGGAATAAAGTTAATATTTCAAAATGGCCATATTAAATTAGTTAATTCATTAATTAAGTCCTGACCCTAATTCAAGGGAATTTTTATGGAAATACCTGAAGTGAACAGTTTGTGTAATGAAACTCACCAACATGCAAGGTTTGGAGCTGTACTGTACAGGGGAGTTGGAGTTATTGTGACCAAGTATAATATATAATCTTATTTATTTAATTGGGTTCTCTTGCTCTACCTTTGGGACTTTTGATCCAGTCCACATTTATGCAGAAATAAACCAAATTAAAAAGTGTTCACCACCTTTCAAGCACCACTGTGGCTGTATTAAGGCCAAGTGAAAGCACAGTCAAATCCTGTCTCTCATTTTACCCATTGTTGCTCTTGCCATTGCAGCGCTTCAGATGATAAAATGGTAAAGAAACATACAGGGAATATACAGGGTGGCCCAGAAGTTCGACATGAAGACAAAAATAACATTTCAAAGTAAAACAAATATCCCAGCGCATTATTAAGGCGTGTAATTTCATTCCATCAGTCATTATAAATGACTAAATTTGTGTACTGAAGACGTTGCTCCACAGCTAAAGCATCCCTGGTTCGATCCTGACTCCCATGGTTAATTGGTGTTTCTAAAGTGCCCTTAATGTACGTGTGAAAATGAATAGATGCCCTGTGCCACTGGTTAGGTACTGGCAACCACGATCAGGACTGAGCAGATAAATGAACGATTGAATATACCAAACAAGATCCAGAAAAACAAGATCTCCAATAACACCACCACCCCCAGAGTCTGTCATAGACATCAGAGGGTACAAGCAAGCATGTACTCTCACTCCGTGGTGCACCAGTCTACTGCAGGGCCCAGGAGATGCTCACATCTGGCCTGTTTCGCTAAGCCACTTGCTTACTTATGGGTCACCCTGTGTTTTCTTATTGTTATTATGCTACAATGTTGTTTTTACATTACATTAAAAAAAAAAAAACATTTTAAATCACGCAACCACTGGCTTAAATGTTCACACAAGAAAAGGTTTTTGGTGACTTTTGTTACACTGTTTTGATTTGGTCTAAAGTCATTTTATTATTGTAAATGATCTAAGCCATTCAGATTGAAAGGCATGCATACATAAAAATAGGCAGAATGAAAATGCAGGAGCAGAGCAGGTTTCATATAAATATAGTTATGTTCTCATATTTGACAAAATATAAGGGCGTACAGGTTTAGGTTCTTTATTCAATTCTACTCGGCTGCTGATCCAGTCAGGATTCACCTGGCTCTGTATTTTAAATCAAGCTCAAACAGACAAAGCTACATATATGCCCCAATGAAATGGCTAAGAAATTCAAAGGCAATGTTTAGGAAAAAAATGGTGCTGCCAAACTTTCTTCCAGCTGTCAGTACATCAGTTGTCCGTACGTTGTGTGATCGTGTCCTTTTGTGACGATAGCCCTTCACGTGAGCCTATCGTTCTGCTTTAGCGTTTGCTCAGCTGCTCAGAAAGCCAATCCAATCCCTCGTACAAACCTGTTCCCTGAGTGGCGCAGGTTGCCTGTACGTACCACTGTTGGAGGAAAAAAAAAACCCATTTCTTTAACTGCTCAACATTTTCAATAGCAGTTCATTCAACATGGAGTGCGTGTATGTAGACTAACCTAGTGTTCAGTAATTGATATTACAGAATATCACAATCATTTAAATAAGCAAAAGTACAATTTAAATGATCATTCTTTCATTTTCTTTCATGTGAGTCACGATTTTGTGTCTACTTGAGCTTTATTTAACTGTTCTCTTTCTACAATCAATAGAATCGGTCTATAGGTATGCACAGTTTGATGTAACTGGCATCAGATCACTGGCTGTTTGCTCTAACAACCAGGTTCTTAAAGATTATAATAAACTATATGATCTTTTTAGCTCTAAAAAGAAAGAGTTAAATCTTTTTAATTCTAGATGTTGTAGTTTTAAACAAAGCCAGAAAGACCCTGTACTGGACAATGCTACCTGGTGTGTGATGTTACTTTATATAGTACTGTACTAAACAAATCAATATTTTACTCAATAATTATTACAGATTCCTATGTTATACATATTTCTATATTAATTGCTTATTTATCTACTGGCAGTGTATTATTATTATTGTTTTTGCTGCACGCTAGTGTGGTGTGTTTTGCTTCTTATGCCCAACTGGTCACAAGTCAACGCTGCAGAGCCACGAGCAGAGGCGCGAGTTAAAAAGCATAAGACCAACATTTACCTGAAAGCTCACTACCTTAGCTCACGTTTGGATTAGTTCTCTCTCTCGGTTGATGCGGCGGTTTAGAAACCTGTGCGAGTTATTCGTATTTGTATGTACGACTTTTTGATTACGAAAATAAGTAATCCAAATCTGTCTTATGTACATCTAATTCATGTCAGTACGACAAAACTGATATGAACTAATATGAAGGTTCCTTTCATTTTCGTTATTTCGTTGCTTTTGAACTATGACATTTGCTTTAAGCTCGAAGCTTTTGTAAAACACACAGACACACAAAATGCAGAAGTCTATAACAGGTTAAATCACAATAAAAGCATTTAAAATAAAGACATTAATTGCTAAGTGTAGGCCTGTACAGATGAAGTAAAGCAACCAGCTATCAAGTCAGTGTATCAGATGACTTTTTCCTGCAACTACGTAATCCAAATGACTTTAATTCCTGTACTCAAGTTACGGTTACTGTTATTTTATTATTTTTTTTTAATATCCTGCCTTACTTTTTGCTTGAGGGGAAAAATATTCATCTGTACCAAATCATTTTCAACAAATCTCCTCTACTTCTACCAGTGAATAGGGAAAGAAGCTTTCTGGAGCTTTGAATTATTTAAAAAAAAATTATAAAATAGAATGCGTTGATTCGTAACACTCAAGATTGCGCACCTTGGTGACATGTGCTGGCCAGATCAGAAACTGCCTCGGGAAAACATGAAAAGGTCCATAAAGCATTTAAAAGACTGTTGGCTGTTAAACTTTTACTTCACATTTGGTACAGATCAACTTTAAGGAGTGACTTAGTGAATAATGAGTAATCCCACGTTTTATATACCTTTTCTATGGTTATAGTGCCTGGACATTACTGACCAGTCCCGGTTCATACTCACAGTTCTGCTCCTGAGAGTCTGCAGGCTGAGCTTGTCTGTCAGCTCACTGATAGGCATGGCATTGGGCAAGTCCTGTTTGTTTGCAAACACCAGAAGAACTGCATCTCTCAGCTCGTCCTCCTGAAGCTGTTTAACACATATGTGCAAGTTACTAACCAGTTCGGAGGTATGCTGGGTGTTAAAACAGTGATGTATGCTGTACGGTTGAGTCTTACCATCTTCTGCAACTCCTCAGCAGCTTCCTGTGCTCGCTCACGATCGTTGCTGTCTACCACAAAAATGAGCCCCTGTGAAAACAGCAAATGTACATCTTAGTGATGAAAAGTAACCAAGAAACAAACACAATCACTACTGTACTCAAATTAAACACAAAACGATCAGTGCATATTACCTGTGTGTTTTGGAAGTAGTGCCTCCATAGTGGTCTGATTTTATCCTGGCCACCCACATCCCAAACAGTGAAACAAATGTTCTTGTATTCAACCGTCTCAACATTAAAGCCTGTATAAAACGAAGGAAATGTGTTAAAAAAATACTACAGTGATAAGTTCAGCCAAAAACCAGTTCTAAAATATAATTTCAATGTGCAATGTAATGGTAACAGGTAACCATGGTAAATGGGATCAAACTATTCAATTGGCTAATGAATAACTGATCATTTATTTGGTTCTATTGGAAGTAGACTTTCAAGAAAGCATAATAGTACAATTTATGGTGCTAATTATATCAAAGTAGAGTAAGGCAGCGTGATGGTGATACTATATGGAATTTCTAAATACAAACGGAGAGAAAATATATCTATCTATCTATATAAATTACCGCTGAAAACAAATAAAACCTGTCTCTCACTGATGTATAAATATAAGAACAGCTGGATATATTGCTAACCCCATGAGATTTGTGCTCAATCATGCCACTGTAAACCAGCTGAAGAAAAACGTTGTCCAGCGCTGTTTTGTTATTTAGCAGTCTACATTATAACAAACCTATAGTTGGAATTGTCGTGACGATTTCCCCCAACTTAAGCTTGTAAAGGATTGTGGTTTTTCCAGCAGCATCCAGGCCAACTGCAAAAAATGTATCACGGACTTGTGTTAAATAGTGAAGAAAAACATTTTGTTCACATTGCCAAAACCTGAAGCTATACCCAGTAACCTGATGGGGGATGAACTAGGCAATACTGTTTACAACTAAATCAACTAATTATAACTCACTATAATTAAAGGTTCAGACTTGATAAAATAAGACAAATATTCCACACTAAATATACCACCATACTTGAATTTAGAGCTCAGAAATATCCAGCAGGCAAACTGGACTGTGACATTTCAGATTATGATTAATATTGCATGGTGCTTTTTCTTTCTTAGCATCGGAGTAGCAGCCCTGTCACACACTAACAGAAGGGGAAATGCTTGTCGCCCTAATTACCTCTAATATACAGCATTACACAACAACTCTTCAAAACTTGATCTAACTGTGAGCTCCTGGGGCTTAGAGGCAACAACAATTCCAGAGAAACTGGATTAGAACATTAGACTCAACCTGCAACACGAAGGCCGAATGGTCTCCAAGTGCACCTGTGCTCAATGTATTACAGGCTAGAGCTCAAGTAAATCCGCACAGACACAAGGAAAACACGCAGACTCTACAAGTCCAAGGTTGAGATTGAACCTGGGATTAAAAACATATTTATACAGGGCTCCAACGATCCAAATATTCACTAAACAAACCATTCTCAGAGAAGAGGATCATGCAGACAGCAGGGTCACAAGACTTTTTAACCTGGCACTGATTACTAAAGTATAGACTATATTAAAGTAATAGTAAAAACTTACAATATATATAATGTATACAATAATGTAATCATTTCCACCTACACACTGCACCTTTACTTTTTTGGTGCTCATCTTGAGTACTTTATGGACAGTCTCAGTACTCCCTACAGCTGGCGCTTATTATTATTAATATATTAATAATAATAATTCAATTAACAGTTTAATAGCCACAAACGTGTTTAAAAAGACTCCATATCTTTATTCTTGAGCAAACAGACCATCAGATGTCATTTTCCACATAAAATGTGAGTAAATAATAATGCAAACACAAACAGGACCGAAGACTCTATATAAGAGTGTACGGAGAACAGTTACCTCTCGAACCATCGAATCCACTCTCTCCTAACGCGTCCACTCGAATA
>JAUZST010004952.1:0-15936 GCA_034779995.1 Parotocinclus haroldoi
ATATATCAGCTGCACATTACTAATACATATATTCTGTTTGTCTTTGTGTCTTTCTGTTTCTTTAGCTGAAGAGTGTAGTGTATTCAAATATATCTCAGGTATTTATGCCTGTGTGGACAGAACTCACATTGTCACCTTGGCAGTGCATCAGTGATCAATAAGAAAGGTAGAGTTGGTACGAAACTCCCTGAAAGTAGCATAATTTATGAAATTTATTTTGCATTTTACTCAACTGAATAATGCAAACCCTTAGGAGACCTAAGCCAGCCATCCTCAGTCTTTTATGGTGGGTGTACAATGAACAAGATATTCAGTTGAGTCATCTGTTCTTTTTTACACTGTATACTACGAAAGCTTTTTATTCTCAGATGTGCCACACTTACTGCATAAAATAAAATTTCTAAATAAGCATTGAAGTAACATTGCAGGATCACTACAATATAAACATTAACAAGATGATATGTTTACTGTGACACAAAAAATAAAACAAAACAAAAAAAAACCCAGAGACCACCACAAAGACATTGTTATCCTGATGCATTATTGTAATGCAAATTGTAATCCTGTAGTGTACTTGAATCCACCACCTAATAATGTTTTGATATCACAGATGTTCGACAGGTTTTGAGAATGGACAAATCTGGGATCATGTGAAATCATCAACAACCAGTTTCAGCTTATTTAGGAATAAACACATGAAAAATATCCAAGCAGTTAACAACTTGACAGTATTAGTAAATGGGCAAAACTGCTCAGTCATATCAGGTTGACCCTACACCTACACAAATGGTTGAAAGTTACACCATAAAGTTATCACAAAACAAGTTAACTGTATTCGTTAAAGTGGGGATTTGTAAAATTATCCATCATTAGTAATAGTCTCACTCAGTTTTTCTTGTACACCACATAAGGTATATGCAGTTGGGGATGAAATTCATAAAATTACAATAAACATAATATTATTAATTACAAATAACATAATCTGAGTAAAAAAAAGTTGAATCCTTGTAAAAAGTACATAATGTTCAGGTTTTAGTAGAATTTCATATGATTTCATAGGGCACCTGAAGACTTTACATGTCAAAGTAACATTTGGAATATTTCAAAATCATGGTGGATTAGCAAGATCATAGGAATTCACAAAATCTTGTAGATTCCATGCCATATTGAGTGAACACTGTCATTATAGCAAAAGGAAGATATGCCAATAATAAAATCTGAAAACTTAAAACTCTTGTTTATATATTCTGAAATATAAAAAGGTGTAATAAATTAAATTTACTGTGTTTATTTGCATTTGGAAAGTCGATCCATAAGTTCACAGCAGTTGATGTTTAGACTCGCTTTTTAAAAATTAAGAATACCCTATACAAAAATTATTGGGATTGTGGTTTAGTATTTAAGGTACTGGACTATGAACAGGAAGGTCCAGAAATCAAATCATACCTCTGCCAATCTGGTCTTGAACAAAGTCCTTAACTCACAATTGCTTGGAATGTAAGACTGTTTCAGCTGTACGTCGCTCTGGCTAAGAGAATCTGTTATACAGGGTATCCATATTCGCTGTCATAACTTCGCAGGCTATTTTGAGGCCCTTGGCTCTTATCAGTACTAAAGTTTTTTTGGCTTGAATTAACCCTGCTTGGCCGACTTTTCTTCACAGAGCTGTAGGCTATCCCTTGATGTGTGCGGTAGCCCATCATGGACCGGATACTGTTAATTCTGCTACCAGGACAACTCTCTGGTGCTGCAGCATCCTCCCTGCAAGAGATTGATAATAATTAATTGCTAAATCAGTAAATCACATAGCATGACAGACCCTGGCTTGTAGCTGATAATAGTCTGGATGGTCTTTTCTTTTTTGGCAAACAGAATCCATTTTTTCCACAAAAGACATGGAATACTGATTCATCTGGTCACAATACAAAGCCAGGCTCTGTCATAGTATGGGGCTTTTTCAAAGCCCTTAGCAAAAGTCCAGTTTTTCAGTTCTGTGATGGCAGCATTAATGGAGAAAAGTACATTGAGATTTTAGAGTAACATTAATTCCTTCAAGATGACATATTTTCCATGAATATCCATGCTTTGTGGCACATTATTTTTAAACATTTTCATAATTTTCTCCATTTGACTAACTGGAAACCCTCTGGGCATCTTTGCTTAGCCTTTCCTTGCTGCTGCTTGTGTGCCAAATAATCCTTATACTGACATGTTGACATCACCTGTTCACATCAAATCACAATTTTTTTTTAAATTCATTACTAGCTCTAAATTGCCCCATGCCATTTTTTGGAATGTGCAGTCCTGAAATTCAGGAATTTATTTTAATTAACAAATGAAATGTGGAAAGTTTTTATTTATTTAGCACTTTTTATTTGGGGTTGTAATTTAGATCATCATCTACAAAGTACAGTTAATATGTATGCATTAATTAGAAAATTAAAAGAGTCACCTGATTTCATTGGCAGTTTCCTTTTCATACCGACGCTTCTGGCAGCAGCAAATGAATAGCCAGATCAGCAACAAGAGGAGGAGCAACAGCAACAATGCACCTATCACTGAACCTACAATTACTCCTACTTTACTGGTTGCTGGGGCAAGAGAATCAACATCACATTAAAATATCAACAACAAATTAAACATTAATTATTTTATATATTTATTATTTTAAGCCATGGTCACACTATGGCATAGTTTGGCAGTGGGATAATGCAGTCTTCCTGGGTGCAAATTTGTAAGCAAAATACTTGTTTTGTTAATGTTTGGTGACTTTTGAGATAACGTGCATGCTTGCATTACTAGCACATTGCATTTACAGACACATCTAGTTATTTGTCAGACCCACTTATAGAAAATCTTACAATCCAAGCACTTGTATGAAGCTTTTGTATGAGCAAAAGGTTTTGCTCAAGCAGCCAACAGTGGCAGCCTGGCAGAGGTCATATTTGAAAACTGGACCTTCTTGTCCATAGCCCAGAACCTTAACCTTTTCAGGACCGTGAGGATTGTATGTACATAATTTTTATTATTTTGTCACAAAATTCCTCTCAATCTGACAATTAAACTGATACATACATATCGAAACCAGCCTTATTTATATAACCAATTCCAATGGAGTAGGGATATTGTGTAAAACATAAATAAAAACAAATACAATGATTTGCATGTCCTTTTCAAATCATATTCAATTGAATACACTACACAGACAAGATATTTAATGTTCAAACGGATAAACTTTGCAAATATTTATTCATTTTGAATTTGATGCCTGTTACAACATGTTGCAAAGAAGTTGGATGGGCTCGTTTACCACTATGTTACATTACCTTCCCTTTTACCAACACTCAATAAGCATTTGGAAACTGA
The DNA here is from genome assembly GCA_034779995.1 of Parotocinclus haroldoi. Lineage (NCBI taxonomy): Eukaryota > Metazoa > Chordata > Actinopteri > Siluriformes > Loricariidae > Parotocinclus > Parotocinclus haroldoi. The sequence goes on from JAUZST010004952.1 coordinate 3,367, forward strand.
GGACATTAATTGTGGAAGCTTTGTAGGTTGAATTATTTCCCATTCTTGCTTGATTTACAACTTCAGTTGCTCAACAGTCCAGGGTCTCCGTTGTCGTATTCTGCGCTTCATAATGCACCACATATTTTCAATAAGAGGCAGGTCTGGAATGCAGGCAGGCCAGTCTAGTACCCACACTCTTTTACTACAAAGCCACGCTGTTGTAGCATGCAGAATCTGGCTTGCCATTGTCTTGCTGAAATAAACAGGGACACCCCTGAAAAGGAGTTATGGATTATGGAGGCCACTGTGCTCTTAGGAATCTTGAATGCTGCAGAATTATTTTTTGGAACCTTGGCCAGATCTGTGCCTTTCCACAATTCTGTCTCTCATTTCCAGTTCCTTCAACCTCATGATTCTAATGTGCATTGACATGCACTGTGAACTGTGAGGTCTTATATAGACAGTTGTGTGCCTTTCCTAATCAAGTCCAATGAAGAAGTGAAACCTCAAAAAGGATAAGAAGAAATGGACAGCTTGTGAGTTAAATATGAGTGTCACAGGAAAGGGTCAGAATACTTATGACCATGTGATATTTCAGTTTTTCTTTTTTAATAAATGTACAAAAATTTCTACACGCCTGTTTTTTTTCTGTCAAAAGGGTATGCTGAGTGTACATTAATGAGAATTAAAATTAAAACGATGAAAAACGGAACAACTGTGTTGACTCACAATGGTTTTCCAAAGTGTTTCTGAGCCCATGTGGTAATATCCATTACAGAATGAAGCCGTTTTTTTAAATACAATACCACCTGAGGGATCAAAGGTCACGGGTATTCAATGTTGCTTTTCATTCTTGCCGTTTACTTTCAGAGATTTCTACAGATTAACTAGAGCTTTTGATGATATTCAGTTGCATGATTGTTACATTTAAGAAGCATTGTTTTTAAACTGTTGGAACATTTTCTCATGCAGCTATTCACAAAGTGATGAACCTCACCCCATCCTTACTTGTGAACGACTGAGCCTTTCTGGGATGCTCCCTTTATACCCAATCATGTCACCTGTTTCCAATTAGAATCAATTAGAATTCCAATAATGTTCACTTGTGGAATATTCTCAGTCTTTTGTTGCCCCTGTCAACTTTTTGGAATGTGTTACAGGCATCAAATTCAAAATGAATGTGTATTTGCAAAAAAACAATATAGTTTATCCATATTCTATTTTTATGTTTTACACAACGTCCAAACTTCATTGGCATACGGGGTGATTTCATACAAATTTGACTGCTCTGGGTTGTTTCACTTTCATTTGGCGTCCATTTAAAAGTATGGGACAAATATTTTCCTTGGTCCTCACAGTGTTAAACAGGCTACAGGAGTCCCACTACTATTAATATTGTAATGTAATTTCAGATGATGAATCAGTATATTTTTTCAAATATATATCTAAATTTGCAGTCACTAATTTTTTACAAGCACATGTTGTATGTACAGTATATATGTTGTACATACTGTATATAATATTCCTTGCAGACTATTTTGCAGACATATGCAAACTACAAATGTGGTGTGACCGTGGCTTTACTGATATTTTCAAGACAAGTCATTAAATAAGAATATTTATTAATAATGTAACATGAAACCTGTAATCTACCAAACTACAATATCTATAACATAATTCCAAACAACAACCCATTCAGTCAATCTCACACATTCTCACATACACATGCAAGTTTCCTGGCATGGTCACAACCTCTAGACATTACTTACGGTTATATGCTTTTAAAGTATATTTGCACTGCTCCATTCCGACTTCATTGCTCACTTCGCAGAAATAGTTGCCTGTGTAACTCTGTGAGTGGTTATATATCAGCAGTTCTCCAGTCTGAGGATCTTAAAGCATAATTATTAAGACCAAGTTCTTAACATGGGATTTAATATGAAAAAGATTGCTTCCGTATTAATTTTTAATATGAAAAGCTAATGGTAAAAAGTTTGATTATAAAACTAAATAAAATAGTGTGTTTAAAATTATTATTCAGTGAATTGATAATGAAATGTACAACTGAATTTACTGGGTTTTTTTGTACTATTCAGACAATATTATGCAGAATTCAAATATTATACGTCACACTACGTAGCTCAGAAAGGAAAACTCTAAAATATATTACTTACTTTGGATTGCTGTGGCTGGCAAAGTACCACCACTTTCTCTTGTCCACTTGTAGTTAAGTGGAATGGAACCCTTTGACGCTTTGCACAACAGCGAGACCGTACCTCCGATCTCCTCACTTTTTTCAACCCAGCATTTGGGCACAGAGGGGGGAACTAAACAGTGGGTAAAATAGTCAGAGGGTAATTTTACATGCCCCCATCAGAAAAGGTTGAGATTGTATGCAAAATGCAAATAAAAATGCATTGTTTCTTATATTTAATTGCAAATAATTTCAGGCCTGCAAAAAAGTTGGAATGGGGCCAATTATAGGTAGTAATGAGGTGAAAAAACAAAATAGTGGTGTGATTTCAAAAAGTAGATGTCAACAGGTGATTATAATAATGATTTGGTACAAAACTGACACCACAAACAGTTGAGTCTTTGATGAGCAAATGCAAATGCAAGAGGAAAAATAATGAAAAATTTAAAAACGATGTTCCTCACAGAAATTTTAAAATGGGTTTACATATTTCTCCCTCTATAGTGTTTAATATAAACAAGGAGGAGTTGCAGTGTATAAAGGGCTCTGATGCCTTAGATGGCTCTACATTAGCAAACCTCATTCATCAATAGCCACATAGGCAAGGAATTCTTTTGGCAAACAACTACAATACAGAGATACATTTCCATATGCCAGTTACAACTGTTCTGTACAAAAACAAGCCATATTAAATCAGTACAAATCAGTATGCCAATATGTTTTTTGTAATTGTCTGGAGAATTTTTGCACTTACCAATACCCTTTCAGCAATTATCATCTCAGTAAAATTTTAGATAACCTTATGAATCAATCTGGGATAGACAGTTGTCTGCATCATGTATTAAAAAATGCAAAACATTTTTCAGTAAATAGGTCCTCCACCCACTGCTTACTGTCACAATGAAAGTTACACAAGGGAGGACATTGGATTTTGAAAGGGAGGAGAGGAGAAGAACCGGTAAAACAGGAACTGTAAGAATGTCAACTGTTATACCTAATGTGGGAAATATTTACGTCTCAGTCCTTACCAAGTACCACTAAAGTGATCTTCCGAGAGTCTATTCCAGGTGGCTTCTTCACTTTGCACTGATAGGTAGATGTGTCAGAAACAAGCAGAGAGGAGATACTGATCGTGGCATCTCCTCTACTTGGGTCAGCCACAAACTTCAGTCGACTCATCAGTCCTTGGTCACCCAGTCTATACTCCTTACCCCCTGAGTAGGACAAGATCTGATAGGAAAAGATATTAAACCCTCAGCTTAGTCACTCATCACAGGTTACATTCCTGTAACGTGTGATAAGCAAGCACACATATTTTCTCTAATTGCACATTTGAAACACATTTCTCACCATCTGGTCTTTCTGGGTCATATCTGGACTAATAATGGACCACTCGACATCCAGCTGCCCAGTGTCAGAAGGACTCTCACTATACATACAGCCCAGCACCACAGAATTCCCTTGGGGTTTTTTCATAGTCTGGGGCCCGGTTGAGGTCACTTGTATGCCTCCTTAAATAAATAAATAAATGTTAATTGCATCAGTTAAAAACTTTTCCCCAAACAAACAAGCAGACATTAGAATTACATGAACACTACTTAATAGCCATTAAATGGTAAAAAAAAAAACAAAACACATTTTAACATTGACATTTATTTTTAGAACATTCGTAGCTTAGATTAATCATTGCTGTCTCTGTCATCAAATATGTATTGTTTTGGCAAAATACACATCAACATATTGCACACATAGAAAAAAACATATACTGGAAAATAAGCACAGCAATAGAAGTACTGTATGACTTTAAGGCAAGAGGAGAAAGGTACACTCACCCACATGATTTACATAGACTGACATGGCATACATCAAAACTCTGAATACAACAAAATCCTTTATCATGGTCACCTGTTAATGTCAGGAAACAACCTGCCTGAAAGAAAAACAAAAAGAGACAAACTCTCTTTTAGAGATATTAATATACTATTTGCTCCCACTGATTTAAGCCTCAATCAAAAATATTTATGTTAAACAAGAAATCAAAAGGTCTACAAATCAAACCATAGCATATACAGTACAAGTGTAATTATTTAACTCACAGCAAAATACCCTGAAGCTATTTTCTGATTCAGAAACGTATATTTTAGACACAAGGATCATCTCTTAAAATCTTATAGATAGAATCATAGTGCATAGTAAATTGTACATTTGTATTATATTACTAAAGTATAATGACTAAAACTTGTTCTACCTAATGTGATAAGTAAAAATAAAAAGGAAATGTTCACCTCTTTTAGTTTAGAACTGAACCAATCCAAAAGCAGCAAGAAAAGAGGGAATGATGTAGTCACTGGACTTCTTAAAAATACCTTTACTTTACTTCTTTACTTGAAACAAGGAGAAAGGTGTTTCTTCTGTAGTCCCACCCCTGCACATTCCTTTAATCAGTGCAGTGCAGTGTTGTTACATGTTGTCAAAACACAGGTTGTCAGGTTAATGCTGAAAATGATCACTGTAATGTAACTATGTTAAGTATTATTTTAGTTGCTTAGCTAAACAACAAATAATTTAGTCATATCTTAATTTATAACGTTTTTGTAATTGTATTCACTTCCAAAAGTGACACATTTATGCAACTTTAATAAAATGCCAGCACACAAACAGCACACAAATGTTAGCTATATAACTTGTTTTAGTGTCCATTTTACTGTTTATTATATACTGTAATTGGGAACTTTTGTTTTTAAACACGAAACCATCAATTGGGACTTAAAAAGCATTTTATTCAAATGTAAGGTGGAGAAGAAAGCTAAAGTAAAACATAACACATTCAAACAAAATATAAAATATAAGAACACACACATCCAAAAGTTTGTGGACCTGTTTCTACATAATTATAACATAAAACAACATCATCCGGTTGTTCTCATTCTTGTGTGGCATTCAGTGATTGTGTTTTATTGTTATAATAGTGTGACAGCCATTGCATATTGGTGAGAGTTTCTTTTTTAACAGGTGTTGATGGGCAAGTCGGCTTTAAGGTTTTGTCGGCTTTGCTGGATAGGAGGATTATTACATTTTGATCGTTTGGTAGTTTTAAGTGTGGTATTTGCATGGTGGGGATGCACTGTGTATGTCAGTCTTATTTCATTTCCTGGGAAGCCACGGTCCAGCATATTTTTACATCATTTTTTTTCATTTATGTATTTATTTACTGATTATTGTTATAAGTTTCTGGGATCACCTGTCTTGATGCACTTTCAAATACACGCTCAGGATTCAGAGCCACGTTCTTATGGAACACTCCATTAGCCCTGAGGGTACACTAACTACATTAAATAAGGTTTTCTTTATTTCTTATTTAAAAATGAAGTGGTGCCACTTACCATATTGCTCATATGATTATATATGTTCTCTGATTAGTGCCCCCGTGTAAAGCTGTTAGCGTCACCTAAGTAAGGCTTTAGCGTCCGGCGATAAGCCACTGGGCCCACACTCTTAACCTTCTGCTGAAACGTAACCTAGCTATCTGCTGTCCCCTGTCCTGTGGTAGAGATTCAGAATATCCCGTTATCTAGAAATGTCTGGTGTGTATTTACTGTATTACAGAAATACTTAGTAAGTAAGGAGATTCGTCTTGACACGACAATCGCGGTCTCCCTCTGAACACGGACAAAACTCAAGGGGCAGAGTCCTGTGACGTCACACGCAATGCGCTCCCCATGACCTCACTTTTTGAACACTACAACCCCATGTGCTCAGTTCAAAGCATTGCCACTCCTTCAAGGAGGAGAAGAAAGTATTAACCATTGGTTCCCCTCAGGTGGTCAAAACTGATTAACGAGTTAGGGAATTAGAGCCAAGCGCTTATGTGTATGAAACACAACTGGGACATTGTCAAACAGAACCAAGTTCAGTCGTTTTCATCATACCTCAAGTTGGCTCAACCCACTTGAAGCTCAAGTAGACAAGTCCAAGCAAATCCTTTTGGCTTATTGAATTAGGCCTGCTTTAACAAATCATCTGGTGCTAGATTCTCTTACATACTGTTATAGTCTGTGCTTATAATCAATAGTGCTATTTCGCTGGTCATCTGAACTACATAATTAATTTCAGTTGTTTAGTTACTTTAGATGAATTACTTTAGCCTATTGGTCTTGATGGTGAACCTCCCTCATAGACTTTACTAGTTGTGATACAAGTATGTCAATTGAATAACTTTGCTTTAATCCCCAAACTTAAGTTCCTATTAAATTCTTTTAGCATTTTCCCTTCATTTGATCTCAACTTTTGGTACACAACTTCAGATTCTTATCTGATTTCTTATCGATTCTTTAATCTGATTGTGTAATTTAACCTAGTTCATTCATTTAGTTTAAGAACAATTTTTGTTTTTGGAAACTTCTCTCTATTTAATCTGCCACTCTACAAAACTGATTAATCTACAGGACTTTTGAACAACACACAGTAGTGTTAAGTAGGTTTCTCTCAGGTCAGATGCGGAATTACATGGCTAGCTGATCTCAACTTGAATCACTCAGTTGGGGAGATCCCTTTTGAATATGTAGAGACTGTACTAGCAGACCTGACCCAGAACCCCGAAAAACACCTAAGGGCTTATTCTGTCATGTCAGATTCCATGATGACTGATTGCATGGAACAATATATGAAAAATATAGGCAAAGAACTAGCTGAAGTCCTAGGCAATATGGCTATCGTGCTGATTAGCCAGGCTAGATACCATTCCCAAGAAGGGGACAGATTAAAGATAAATGCACAACCTATGAACAGAGGAACGCAGCATCAGCAAATAAGTTGACGAACTAGAATGCTTGCTTTCCAGGCGCCGACCAAGAGTTGGACGCATCTTTGGTTAAAAGCACTGAACTAGGACAAGAACTAGATGCAGCTAATGCCAGAAATGCAGAATTAGATCAAAAAGTTGATGAGGCTACTGATTTACTCAATAGGGCTCAAAGCACGATGGAACTGAGAATGAGAACTGGTGCAAACCAAAGATGAGCTGGCTAGGTCCAAATAGAAATGGCTGAGAGCAGAGCATGAGTTAACTGAAGTTAAAATAAAATTGCTGGACGTTCAAGAACAATGGAATAGTACAGAGAGGAGACTAGCTGATGTCCAAAGAGAGCTTCAGTATTTCCCTAATATATGACAAAAGGGTACCCCATAAAGGGTTGTCCCCTGCCTGATGTATGGGGAAAAGAACCCCCACCTAGAGACTGGCAGAAAAGCATAGGTAGGACAAGTCCCTTGTCACCAGTTATCCCTGGACCCCCCTTCCAAGTCCATGACAAATCAACCAAATCAATGCGGTCACACTCAAGGTCCCACTGATCGAGACCTAGATAAGAAACTTAAAGAAAACTGTAAATTTCCTGAGGCTACAACAAATGACAGATTACCTAATCAGGGTAACGTCTAATTGGGAGTAAGTAGCTTCATCGGACAGCCTGACTATACCCGAAATGGATATGTAAAATTTGCAAATTTGAAACAAAAAGAAAGACAAATCTCTTAAAGCATTATAGACTTTGACATGGGCATGGTGGAGAATCTCTGCCTTGTCTTTATTTTGAGTGTCACACATGCGAACTGCTCAGCGGACCACACTCGCGCGCTCACTTTCTCCCTCGTTTTTAATTAATCATTCTCACATGATTCTCATTTCTTACTCACTACCAGTGTTGGGGGTAAGGCAGTATAAAATAACGCATTACACTAATCTGATTACATTTGAAGGTGGGAAGTAAATGTGACGAGCTAGAAGACAGAGTGAGTTGTGAAACTTGGATGGAATTTAGAGGTAGAAAGCGTAAAAAAAGGACAAACAATTAGGTAGTGATGAAGAAAATAACTCCGGTAAAACTAAAAAGGAACAAAAATATAAAGTGTTTGTTAAATTGATGCAGGGAGGGGCGACTTTTGAGGATTGGAGGCTTATATAACTCACAAAGGCAATAAGGAAGTGGGAGAGGTAAGGTGTGCCAAAAAATTGAGAAACGTATGTCTGTGAATATCATGTAAAGATGAGGAACAGCAAAAAAAAGCAGCTAAAGTTAGTGTTGAGTGGTTTTTGGTAAGTAACTGATAAAAGGTGTCATTTTGGGCATACCCCTGAATAAATAAATAGATAATGTAATAGACAGTATAACTTATGTTAAGTTTAAAGAAGATAAATGATTGAAAACAAGAAGAAATGAAACAATAATCGATAGTCTTTCTATTGTATTAACCAGGGCTGCAACAACAAATTGCTAAAATCGATAAAATCGATTATTAAAAAGTGTTGGCAACGAATTTAATTATCGATTCGTTGTGTCACAATTTATGTCTTACTCGCCTTTACATCTGCTTACATCACCTGTGGCGCTTCATAAACGCTGGGAAAAAATTAATAAGAATAACTTGAACGGAGCAACACAGAAATTTTTAAATAACTTTAACATTAAGTGTGATGAATACAAGCGATCACTCCGTGCTCGATTATGTGAGACTGTCACTACCACTATGTAGAGCGGGTAATGGCTACATGTTGTACATGCTGTTGAGTTACCAAATAAAAGAGTTGTTCTGCATCCTCATGTCATTCAGAAGTTAATACATTCTACAAAAGAAACATGACCGACGCAGAGAAGAAGGTTCGGCTTAAATACTGTGTGCTTAATGCAACTAAGAAATGTGTAACATGCAAGCTTACAAAAGTGATTTGACTTGGCACAGGAACAGTGATAATACAAAACCTGAACTGGAAACATGTTAGAGTAACCGATGAGGATTACCATGTGAACTGGCATAGCATAGCACGGTTTCTGCTGTTTTAGCTGGTTAACTGGATAATAGCAGTGATAGAGTACGTGTGTGTTTAATTTAAGTGTAATTAGCTTAAGCAGTATTTATGTGCTTTAGAAATAAATATAACGTGTACACAGTTGTGGTAATTAATGATTAAGCTTAAGTTTTAATTATCTGACATAGTATAAATGAATACACTGCACTGTATGAGCAGGATAAATTGCATTTAGACATGGATTGAGGTAACATTCGAGCTACTCTAATTTGTGTAATTAGATGTTTACACACTGTTACATATTGTGATAATGTGTGTGTATCTCTTAGCTTTTGCACTTTTGTTACTTACTTGCTTTAACCTAATGCTGTAAATAAAACGTTTACTGACCTCTTTAAATTGACTGATTTCTCATTCCAGAAACAACAGCAGTTTTAAGTCTTATTTAATTTAATCTATTATTATTTAATTATTGTAAGCACTTATTCTCTCTGTTATTCAATGCTCTGTTTCCGATTAAAGACATGGAAAATATTTTTTTAAATATCCGATTCATCGATTAATCGAAAAATAATCGACCGATTAAGTGATTATTAAAATAATTGTTAGTTGCAGCCCTGGTATTAACATTTGAAGAAGTAAAGCTACCGGAAGAAGTCTACACTGGGTACATGATCTATGCGGTAAAAGTATACATACCGCCGTCCCTTAGGTGTTTTAAATGCCAGAGGTTTGGACACACTGCAGCTCTATGTAAAGGAAAACAAAAATGTAAAATGTAATTGTGGAGGTGAAAACAGCACAGCATAATAAGGCTGTGAGTTAAGTAAGAGAATCAGAGTAGTTCTAAGTCATATCATATACAGAGGCAGTGAGGAAAGTCAGTCCTACAGGAGTGGAAACAGCACCAATAGTGGTACCAAGGAACGGGGAGAGCGGGTAAGCACCATGGGAAGCGATCATTATCCAATTCTAACTCAAATAGGAATAGAGACCATAGGGAATGTGAGGTAAAAGAGGAAGTGGGTATTAGACAGGGCAGACTGGGAGAAGTTTCGAAAAGTTAGTGAGCAGTTATTAGATAGGGTTGACATAATATGGATATTGAGAACGTAAAGCGATCAGTGGCTGTATTATTAGTGCAGCTGAATTGACAATCCCAAAATCTAAGCCTAAAAAAACTAAAGAATATAGTTCCATTTAGAATATTAAAAAGAACACATAACTATCAAAACCTGATTGACTATAAGAAATCCCAAGCCATGGTGAGAAAAAACTGTGAAAAAGATAAAGAAGGAATATTGGAGAAACTTCTGTAACTCAGTAGGCAGGACAATCCCATTAGAAAGAGTATCAGGGATGATAAGAAAAATGACGGGAAATGGAAAGGAATATGGTTACCCAATGCTGATAGATGGCCAGAAAATAATAACTAAAAATTGAGAGAAGACAGAAGTTATTATCTAAATCAAAAGTAAAAAGGAATCAGTGAGGTAACATAGAAAGTATTTAGTAGCGGAAGATGGGGAAAATGAAGCCATAAACATGGAGTTTTCAAGGTCTGAGCTCAGTAGCTCAGAAATTATTAGCCGTTATGAAATTAGGTAAAACTGCACCAGGAAAAGATGGCATGATAGAAAAATGCAATACAGCATGATTGAAAAATCTATCAAAAAGCCTGATAAGGACTCCTAAACAGCCAAGTAGTTATTGACCAATAGCTCTAACATCACATATGTGGAAAAGCATGGGAAAAATGACAAATGATAGATTGACTTACTGAGTAGAAAGCAAGGGAAAACTGGAGAGCTGGGTTTAGAAAGGGCAAAGGAACGATGGACCTAATTATCCGCCTAGAAAACGATATAAGAAAAGCACAAGTTAATAAAGAATCAATGATTGCAGTGTTTTTAGATATAGAGAAGGCATATGATATGTTGTGGAAAGAAGGACTGCTAATAAAACAAAAGCAAATGGGGGCAAATAAAGGGACGAATGTTTCGGTGTGTGAAAGATTTCTTGACCGGTAGAAACATAATGGTTAAAATAAACTTAAAATAAAGTTTTAGTGAGTGCTACCAAGTAGACAATGGTTTCCCTTACTGTTCTCAATTATGATTAATGAAATGTTTAAAGATATTCAAAAATATACTGAAGTAGCATTATTTGCAGATGATGGAGCAATTTGGAAACATGGAAGGAACATAGAGTACATAACTAATAAAATGCAAGAAGCTTTAAATACAGTACAATCAAATTGGGTTTTTGCATATCAGAGGAAAAGACAAAATCAATAATATTCACCAAGAAAAGGAAAGTACTGGACCTAAACCTAAAGTTAGCTGGCAAAGAATTGGAAATGGTTGAGTCACTTAAATACTTAGGAGTTTGGTTTGATAAGACATTATCATGGAGAGCATTTAAAAATTATGGATGACAAGTGCAAGAAAGTAAGCAATGGAATGAGATGTTTGTGTAGAGTGGAAAGGTGAGCAAGCAGTGAAGAACTGAAGGCTATCTATACAGGAATGATAAGGTCAGTAATAGACTATGGCTGTATAGTGTATGGTTCAGCATCCAAAACAGCATTAAAACAGGTAAACACAATGCAATACAAAGCTTTTGATATTTGCTTTTTGTCTCTCCTGACTAACAACATATTAACTAGCGCTAGTATACTTGGCAAATTTAAAGGGTCATGAGTACAACCATAGGACCCAATCGGTTATGCTGGAGAGTCAGGAGAGACAAAAAGCAAATATTAAAAGCTTTGGATGGGTGATAAACAATAAGGTAAATGAAATGTTACTAAATAGGATTAAAGTCACCCCTGCTGTCGCTTTTCCAACACAACCCACATTTGTATGGCATTTATATAGGTCCCAGCTCATATAGTACTTAGAGGGAATGAACTGGCTGACAAAAACGCAAAACAAGCAACAGGAAAACACAATATAAATATAAATAACAAATATGAATGTTAAATAAAAAATTAAACAAAAAGCATGGTTAAGACTAAAAGTGGTGAAAAAAATGGCAACATTTATGGGATACGGGGAGCACAGGAGCACTTCTACAACATCCAGAAAAAAGTTGGCAGAGGACGTAACACAAACAAAGGGAACAAAGAGGAGGATGTATTTTCAAGAATGCGATGTGGGCATACAGCTCTGACTGGAACATTATTTAAAATCCAAATGCATGTAGATGGAGCGTGTGAATGCAGTGATAAACAAGAAACAGTAGAACATGTTATTATACAATGCTCAAAATACTGTCAAGAAAGACAGACGCTAATCAAACAACTACAACAAAGAAAAGTAGAATTCCATATAGGAAAAATTCTTAAGTTAGAATCAAGTGAGAGTGGTTTCAAATATTTATGTAGCTACCTGATAAGAACTGGTTTAATTAATTAAATAAAAAGTAGGGTAATAAGGTCAACAAAGACAAGGTTTTTTTAATAATCTATTTATTTTTGTTTAAGTAATCAGTATCAGGAATATGTAGTACAGTTATTTTACCCCGATCCCTTAGTGTTGTGTTTTCGTTTTCTCCCTACGTCTTTAATGACGTTTTGTTTTGGTTC
>JAUZST010004953.1:0-15936 GCA_034779995.1 Parotocinclus haroldoi
ACACTGAGTATAAACAACAGCTATTTACTGTCAATCCTCATATTTTATCATTTATAACATTCCTTTATTGTTAGAATCAATATTTGTAACATATTTTTATACATTTTGTGAGTTCTTTAATGGAAAAAGTTCCGCAAAAAACCCGGGAAACGGCGGACATTTGCTATGTATTAAAATAAATCGTTACCCGCGATGCGCCGAGGCTGCGAAAGGTGAACCGCGACGTGGCGAGGGAAAGCTGTATGTATATATTTCGGATTAGATAAGTCGAGAACAGAGCGAACAAAGAAAGCAAGAAAGAACGCAAACAGCGTAGGAAAAGGGTGGGGATGTAAGAATGCAAGAAAAACATTTCTGGGGAAAGGAAGAAAAACAGAAAACGTAAGTAAGAAAGACTGTTAGACAAGTATTAACAGACAATGAAGGTACGAAAGAAAGGAAACAGAAAGGTGTGTGAAAACTGAAAATACCTCGAAAAGGACGGCGGGGCTGAAAAGAAGAAACGAGAGGCAGAGTCGTAAAAGACTGAGTGACGGGACTGAAGGGGAGGATGGCGGTGAAATGGCGAACAGATGAAGTGCAGACACTTTGTCTCTTTCTGTTACTGTGTACAGTGTTAGATCTCATCTGTTGTCCATCTTCATAACGCATACCCTATGCTAAAAATCAGTTTATGCATGTGTGCTCGCCAGGATGTAGCAAATAAAACCTCAGGCAGGCTGATAGAGCCAAAAAACATCAACATGAATCAACGGATTGACTGGTCTGAAAAATTCAACGTTCGGATTTGTCTTTTGCTTCTCATTTTGCCGTCTTTCATTCACGAGTACGCTCGTCGTCATTGGAAGAGATTGTCAAAAGGCTATGTGGGTCCACAGCCTGTTCTGAAAATGCTGGTCGCAAGGCGAAAATACAACGGGCAGGGCACGGGTCCAATGCATTGCATCACTTTCTTACCCGTTTACCCGCTCAGACGTACTGTGCCTCGAGGCCCTTTGGAGTAGAATCTAGAGTTTGGGGAGGTCCAGAAAGCCAGGGCACCCAAAGAAAACACCAATAAACTTCAATTTCCTTTGTACAGTGTGGTTTCTTGTTTCTTTTTGACCTGTTTGAGCCACTCAAACGCTCAGATTCATACTGGGATTAAGAAAACCTGAACCGCCGCCCACCTCTGCACTACACAGGTGCAGTTTGGATTATCGAGGCCTAATCTGTAAATAAATAGTGCATATTTTGGGAAGAGTTTCCCTCTTTGCACCCTGTTTAGGGCCGTATATTGGAGGAAGGGAAAGAGCATGGTGAAGCAGCAAGATTTGTTTGTGACTTGAAACAAAAAGCACTTTGGATTTTCCTGAATTTGTTCCTTGCTACGATTGTTTTTCTAAGGCATTGGTTCCACAGCCCTGAAGCTGAAACGCTCATATAAGTACAGGGTGAGTCAAAAGTCACTGGACACATCATGGACTTTTTTGCAAAAGCTGCCAAAACCATTGTTGTTTCTTGGTCAGTAGCGGTTCTTTAGACGATCACTGTGTGTTTTGTCGTCCACAGTCCTGGTTTCCCTGAATTTGGCTATGAGGGACGTAACGGTGCTGTGTGAAATTGGCGATCTTTCCGGGTGTCGGTTGTTGGAGTTGAAGCTATGATACGGCAGTGGCGTTCTCTGGACGTCAGAATAATCAGTTCCATCTTCAGTTCCCTGTGATGAACAACAAAGGTTTTTGAAACCTGTGTATCGATAACTTTTGAACCACAAGAGACATTGTAAATCTGATCCACAACTTTGGTCTTGATCTTCTTTGACCACCTTCCCATTGGAAAAACATAGCCTTGAGCCAGCATGGCAGCTTTCAAGATGGCAGCCATTTGACGGACATAGCATAAAAGATAGGACCCCTTAATCGTTACTTGCAGAGGGTAACAAAGTTGTCTATTTTTTGCTTTTAGGTTCTAAAATAAAAGTGTGTCCTGTGACTTTTGACCCACCCTGTGGGTTCTTGCATGTTCCACATTCATGTCTCATGCTGAGATCGTCTTGATCGGTTCTGGCAAAGCCTTAAAACTGTCCACATACAGCTACAAAACCACTTTAAACATTTAAACAAACACTTTAAACAAAACCACTCTGTTGACAGTGACCTCTGGTGATGTGGAGAGGTACTGCTGGACACTGTATACAAGTTTGCAAATTACTTCCTCAGTGGCTAAAACGAATGATTCAGAATTGCTTTTCTCAAAGTCCCATTTTCACCAGTCATTAATGTTAAACTTTTCAATGCAATCTTTTAATAAGAATGACTGACTGGAAAATTGCATACAGAGGTTCTGTTTGTGGTGTAGAGGGCAAACTGGATCCAATCATGACGGAACAAAGTGATCCACAGTCTATAGTTTGAGATCCGAGGAACAAAACTATTTTGTTTACTGCTTCCTTACACAAAATACATCAAATAACACCATCTTCTGCTAAACAAAAAGAAAAGTTCTTCTGTCTGGGGGGCATTAGAGGAATATAATGACCAAACATAACACTGTCAACGACTGGACCCAAAACCTTTACTCTATAATTCTCTTTTCCCCTGTTACTCACTCCAGCCTTAGCTTGGCCTTAGCTTCTTAGCCTTTCCACCCTGTTCTCTTCCATAAAAGTGGTTTCTTGGCTGCTACCTTAGCTTGGCATCTGGATGAAGCTGCCAGATGCTGCTATACTTGCCACTGTAGCCTGTAGAAGTTTTTTCTGTTTTTATTTTTTAAATTCATTTATTCATTCATTATCTTCCGCTTAATCCACATGGGGTCGCGGGCCAGCCGGTGTCCACCTGGCAACTCTGGGCGCAAGGGCAGGAACAACCCTAGACGGGGCGCCAATCCATTGTAGGGCACGCATACACACGCACACACTACGGGCCCCTTTAGAGACCCCAATTAACCCAACACACAGGTCTTTGGACTGTGAGAGGAAACCGGAGTACCTGGAGTAAACCCACACAGACACGGGCAGAACATGCAGACTCCATACATAAAGGACCCAGGCTGCTCCACCCTGGGAGTGAACCCGGGACCTTCTTGCTGTGAGGCAGCGGTGCCACCCGTGCCTTTTAAAAACTGCATAGAAATGTACTGTATTTTCTGGTTGCACTTCTAACAAAGGGATTGATCATTAAATACATATGGCCATTATAGCATTGCTAAAACGATACATCTAATGGTGGCCTGAGACTTTTGTGCAGTGCTGTATATTTTGGTATAGCTATCAGATTTTAGAACTATTAACTATAAAGAAACATGACATTTCTTGGGTTCGTTCTGTGTGAGACACTGGCGTTTTTCTTTTGTTCGTTTCGTTTTTTTCCCCCCATTTTTTCTTCACGCGAGTTCTTCACGACTGGACCCCTTTTACAGATCTGTCAGTGGCAGGAACTATGACTGACCTGTTTGAAATGACATTCATTAGGTCTCAAGCCTACAGGGCTGCTAATTGCAGAATACCTAATTAGAATTCACAAGCCTTGTAGCTCCAGTATAAGACTAAAGAGTCATGTTGTGTGCACATTTGAACCAGTCCTTAATATCTCCAAGCTTTGTCTGTAGTTAATATGCTAAAACAGTAGGAACATACGGGGGCGCCAGTGATCTACTGGTGCCACCACAGACCCAGTCCCCTAAACCCAAAGGAATTCGAAGAGATGAGCAAGGACTCCTGGCGAGGTGGAAGACGAGCAGGTTAAGATGGAGAGGTTAAAACCCAGATAGGACCCGGGCAGGGTTCTACTGAACTCTGTGGAAGTGGGCGAGGACCCTCAGACAGAGAGGGGAAGAGAACGGATGCACAATCGGGGGACAAGCGCCCCCTTTAGAGGTGGTAATACAAAGCCTCCCCGGTTCAGTTAAAAAAATGGGGTTTTCTCTTTCTCTTATGGTCTCTTCCCAGGTTTTGACTCAAATCTTTTTGTTTGTGCACAGTCCAGGAAGATGGGTCCTTGGTACCACAAGCTGGCCAGGGGTGCCCCCAGAGCACTGATAGTAATGGAACGACGATGCCAGTTTGATTGCATGGTTCCACTCCAAGTGTCTATTCATTTATGTGTCGCAGGGGCAGACAGCATCAAGAAGTACTGGAGTCGCTACTACCAGGGCTCCCAAGGGGTGGTGTTCGTTCTCGACAGCGCCGTTTCAGACGAGGAAATCGAGGCCTGTCGATCCGAGCTCCATTTAGCCTTTCAGCATCCTCAGCTCTGCACGCTTCCCTTCCTCATCCTTGCCAACCACCAAGACTCGCCAGCCGCTCGCTCAGTCACCGAGGTACGGTAAATTTCCATACCAAATATAGCACTCGGGAATCATCGTGTGCCGGAGCCTCCTCCACCATAGGTTGTTGGCTTCCACATGTACACACACTCTGAAATGTTTGGACTGAGAAACAGGAGCGGTGCATTTCTCATGCTGTGGTGTGTTGTTGCCACGCGATAAGAGTTGATGTTGACAGCGCGAGAGGTACTTCCCGCCTCAGATGTAGCCAGAGCCTGAGCTGATTGCGTAAACACGGCGTGACGTCGGCCGTCTGAGTAACGGTCTGTGTACACACCGCCGAAACCTTAGCAAGGGCCGTATTGTTTAGGACAGAGAATACCCCGAGTTCATGCTGGAACCAAATACAGGATTGTAAGTGGCTCAGCAGTCTAGTAAAATGCACAAACTCTGGAGCAAGGCGCTTTGGCGCCGTTTTTGGCCTCGGAACTTTTAGCGTTATACGGCCAAAGAGTGAGCAAAGTTAAAAACCATTTTAAATAGATCGTCTATTATTACAGACTAACACTGTTTTAAATGACACTCACACTTTCCATAGTCTGATACAAGGTCATTTTGGAGCCGGGCCTTACCGACCAAATGGGCATATTGCCGGGCATTTCAGAAGGTACATTCAGAAGGACTGCTCGGTGATGCAAAAAAATCTAATCAGCCAATTGCATTGTAGGAACTCGATACATTCAGGCATGTCGAAATTTACATTTATTTACAACCCATACAGCCTTACAATTCAAGCAATGGTGGGTTAAGGGCCTTGCTTAAGGACCCAACTGTGGCAGGACCATCAGGTCTAGAGTCCAGTACCTTGCCCGCTAGGCTACCGCTACCGCTAGGCGAACTTCGAAAGTTCAAACCATCAGAATGAGAAAGAAAGAACGTTTAAGTGACTTTGAATGCGTCATGGTTGCTGGTGCTAGACGAGCTGGTCTGAGTATTTCAGAAACTCCTGAACTGGGATTTGTAGGCACAGCCATTTAGAGAAAATGATCTGAGAGCGAGAGAAAATATCAATATCTGAGCAATAATGCATTGCTGATGCCAGAGGAGATTGCAAAAAGAAAGGGAACAGTAGCTAAAATGCCCACCAGTTACAACCAAGATACACAGAAGAGCATCTCTGAATGCACGAGACGCCGAACCTTGAAACAGATGGGCTACAGCAGCAAAAGACAACACACCAGGTGGCCACTCCTATTAGCTAAGAACAGGGACTGTGGAGGCCTAGTGGTTAAGATACTGGACTATTAACCAGAAGGTCCAGGGTTCAAATCCCACCTCGGACACAGTTGGGTTCCCGAGCAAGGCCTTTAACCCACCAGTGCTTGGATTGTAAGACTGTATGAATTGTAAGTCGCTCTGGATAAGGGCGTCTGCTAAATGACATAAATAAACAGCCAACTGAGGCTACAATTCACACAGGCTCAGCGGCAAAACCAAACTTCATTCTCAGGTGATTAATTAGCATCTACGGTTTTATTATTGTTTATGTATTGCTTGTTGAAAGTGTTTGTCTATTACATGATTTGAATAAGGTCACATCACCACTTATAAGTAATTAAAGCGGATTCTTGACCTTTTATTGCAAATGTCAAACTGGTTCATGAAACCCGTCCCTTCTGTTCTCTTTCTTTCTTGGCATCCTTGAAAGAAAGAATGAATGAATGAATGAATGAATGACTCCCAAGCCCCGAGCCTGTGGACTCGAACACTCATTGATGGGGACGTGGTTTCTCAGTAGCAAGTCCGAGTCACAAAAAAAAAAATAAATAAATAAATCTTCGGCCAACCGTGTTTTGAAAACTTTTGGTGCCAAAAAAGGAGCCATCGTCCCAGGGTGCAATACAGGAAGCCGATGACGTTCACTGGTGTTACTGGTTATGTCACTGGCTAACAAACATGAGTCATTTTGGAGGCAAGGAAGGAAGGAAAGAGCAGATATTTGCAGCTTTAACTGAAAATGACGCCTTCCCTTGTCTGTGACTCCGTGCAAAGCTGAGAGGCAATAAGTAAGATGTTTTGGTTGGCTGATCTTACACACTGTTTACTCATCTTTCACAGCTAGATTGCTCCACCTGGGGAGGCATTCATTGTCGTAGACGTGAGAACAACTCGGGCAATAATTTAATCTTTTGCACCGACTATTAATCCAGAAAAAGCATGGCATATTACGAATGAGACATTTACCGGTGGTTTTCCGATACAGGAAAACAAGAAACTGTCTGTGGGTGTAGCATAACATAACATTAAAAAACACAGTCAAATCAAATCGTTGTGGACACTCTGGAGCATTTTTTTTTGTTTGTTTTTCAGAAAACGATTTAAATTGAAGCATTATTGGCATTGCCTTATTGCATTGCAAGTCCAAAATGCAAACTGGTCTTCAGTTAAATGGAAGTCCTTTCAGAACTTGATTGAAGCAATATAAAGCATTATAACACTCCTTCAAGAAGGAAATCCAACAGAGAGCGTGGAAAGATGTTGGTTATTCCCAGTGAGCTGAGGTTAATATCTGGCGCAAGTACAAAACAAAAAGTAAAGGTTATAAATGGAAAAGGAAGACGGACTAAAAGCATATGGCACTATGCCTTGAAAACCGAAAACGCACAACAAAACAAATGTCTAACAAATGGATGGAATGGAAGGAAGGACTCGATGTTTATGCCAGAACTGTCTGAATGAAACAGGATTTACAGACAGAAAAGTTATTACATTACATTATTTAGCAGACGCCCTTATCCAGAGCGACTTACAAGACAGTCTTCCAATCCAAACAATTGTGGGTTAAGGGACTTGCTCAAGGACCCAACTGTGGCAGCTTGGCAGAGGTGGGATTTGAACCCCGGACCTTCTGGTCCATAGCCCATTACCTTACCCACTAGGCCACCACATCCCACATCCCAAGTTATAAATTAGGTTATAGCTTTTATGGAGTTCAGATTACTGAATTAAAGTGATGTTCAGTGACGAATCAACAATCGGCATTGGAGATGGAGATGTCGCTGGAACTGGAAACTGAATCAGGCTGACTCTTTGTGATGGACCAAAGAATTTAGGAGATTATAAAACGGCAATTATTTATGCTTTCACCATAATCTGGAAAAAAAAATATGGAATCATGCAATGTTGTGCGTAATATCATCAACACTTGGTCTGTCCTTGATCACTTAAGAACTGGAATAGTCAACGGCAAAATACTTTGGATACACATATGGTAAAAGCACAGTGAATTAAGCTTTAGTCATTAACAAATGCCCTTGTCCAAAGGGACGAACTCTAGCAGTCGTGGGTTAAGGGTCCTTGGTCAAAGGACCGAGTAGTGGACCTTTGGTCAGACTGTGGATTTGAACACTGGGCCTTCCGGTTCCTAATCCAGTACCTTTACTTCTTGGATACCACAGTCAGTTTATACGGTTTCATATCTTCTGTTTTTGTCAAATTTTATCCATGTCTGTGCTGAAGAGCCAATACAGCAATAAATCACAATATTTCTTCCTGTGATATACTACCATTTTAAATACTCTTTATGTATAATAATACACACACACACACACACACACACACACACACACACAAAATATTTTCCGCTCCCGTGTACGCCGCAATTTGGATTTCAGCTGTTCATCTAAGGGCATCTTTTAATGACTAAATCTTAAAATCAGTCTGCTTTTTACCATTCCAGTTCTTAATAGAACAAGCAGAGACCAAGCACTAATTATGTTTTTTGTTGTTAACGATATTATCCTCAACACTGCATGATTCCATATTCTTTCCAGATTGTCCAGATATTAAGCAAAACACGTTCGGTGTCACATCTGTGGTTTGTTTATTTGTTATGAAGTAAAAACGCTGGACTAAAATCCTCAACCTTAAGTCAGAAAAAAAAAAAAGTTTGGAACGTACTAATAATAACAAAAATTAGTGATGGGTCACTAATTCCGTTCCGTTCCGTTCCGTTCTGATCCGATTCCAGTTCACATCTGCCGACAGCGATTCCAATACAATAGTTCCTTTTAACTTTATTATTAAGTTTATTATTTTTGGTACTGTGTTTTGCTTTTCGGCAAATGGTGTGTGTTCGTGGTAAAACGTGGACTGGAATAAGGTTCGGTGAGTGGATCGGCCCTGTTCCGGCCAATATCCGATAAGAGAATGACGTCAATATCGGGCCCAGTACCAATACAGGATAGGACCCATATTTAATAATAACGCAGTGTCTCGCATTTACACTGATTAGTATTTCATTGTAGACCCATTTCATCTCATCAACAATTGTATTCGTTAATATACAAACATTCCTTTCAGAACTTTAGGTACTACAGTTCTTAAAAATCACTTATTAACCAAAAACTTTCCCTACCAAAAGTAGTTTTGATTACTTAAGTTTACTTAAGCTGTTAAAGTTGTGCAAAATTCGAATAAATTGTATTTTGGGAGAGGCAGAAAACGTTTAAAAACAATTATTTCAATGTTCACATTTCCCTGAAACCATAACAGCTGATAAAATCCAAGTTGCGGTGTAAAGTTGCGTTTAAAATGTGATGTTTCTTCCTTTGAAAAAAAACAAAGTATTATACCACAAGAATAATTATTGTGATTTATTGCTGTATCGGTTCTTTAGCACAGCCGTGGAGAAAAGACGATAAAAACAGAAGATATGAAAACATATAAACTGACTGGAGTTTCCTAAAAGTTAAGTTTCCCTTAGCTTAACTCCTTTTTCATTTTATTTTTATTGCATTATTTATTTTATTTTATTACTGATTTACATTTTATTATTCATTTAAATTGGATTATTTACTTCATTTTGCTATTACTACAACTTAATTATTTAATTAACATCTAGGCCGCTCGAGGAGGATGGGAAGTTTTGGTCCTCCCAAGGTTTCTTCCTTCTTTAATCAGGGACTTTTTCCTTGCCACTGTCGCCCTAGGCTTGTTCAATTTGGGATTGGCCTTTAAAGATAACATAGAATTGTAAAAGCTGCTTTGAGACAATGCTCCGCTGTAAAAAGGGCTATAGAAATACATTTGAGCTTTAATATTTGCAGGATCTTATAAAAAATTCTGTTTGGCCCAGCTCGAACTTGTGATCGGCCGGTGGAAAACTCCCATTAAGACCTGATTGCAGAACTAAACTGTTTCATTTTACG
Organism: Parotocinclus haroldoi; assembly: GCA_034779995.1. Lineage (NCBI taxonomy): Eukaryota > Metazoa > Chordata > Actinopteri > Siluriformes > Loricariidae > Parotocinclus > Parotocinclus haroldoi. The sequence goes on from JAUZST010004953.1 coordinate 9,459, forward strand.
ACGGGAGGTGAAAAAGGCTCATCAGTCCTTAATCTAACAGTACAAATGAATGTTGTGTAGTAAATCAATGCAGGAGTCTTTTGGTGTTTTATATTAGCATTAGATCCGTAGGAGTTTTTGTGAAAGTGTGAGGGGGGCAAGTGTGAGGTCAGCTTATCAAAGACAAAGATGTGATCTGCTGACCCTCAGCCATCCCAGGCAGGAAGAAACCCATATGGTAGGATATCTCTCTTCCTTTCTCTTCAGCCCTACTCTCGAATCTTTATCCCTCTTTTCTCTGCCGTCATCCGAAGAAAACTGATTTCCTCACCCTCTGTGAGTCAGATGGACACATAAATCCATTGGGGTGTTGCAGGATATCTGGCATGAGTTCAAAAATAAAAATCCACAGGCTTTTACTATTAAGATCTGCCATAAATAAACATTTTCTGAGAACATTTCGTAGGAAGGGTCTTACGCATAACGGCGCCTTTTCGTCTTCAGAGCCTCAACACACAGTACTGTACAAAAGTCTTAGGCCACTGGTAGAATATGCGGTTTTTAGAACTGGCATGAAGGCTATATATAACAAAATTCAAACGTTTTGTCCCTCCTTGATACTTTTTTCCGCTGATCTGCTTTTCCAACTTTCTGAGTTTCAGCAGCTGGCCCCTCTTCATACAAAAAAGAGGTTTCTTGGCTGCTACTCTTTCAAAAAAACCATTCCTGATCAACCTCCTTCAGACTGTAGAAGGGTCAACTTGGCACCCTGATGAAGCTGCCAGACGCTGCTAGTAATGAAGTGTAAGGGGAGCTCACACTAAATGGTTGCCACGATAGCCAATAGAAGCCAGGTCCTGTTCTTTTGTTCGGCTTTTAAATGCTACATACAGATTTTCTGTATTTCCTGATTGTATTCTAATAAACAAACTGGGACTACTATATATGGTCGTTATAAAACTGCTAAAACAATGGGATATCAAATATAACGATGGCTCTAGACCTTTACAGGGTATAGTAGGGTTTTTTGGAGTTGCTAGAGTATGAAGAAATGCTAGAGAGTATGAAGTATTGTAAGATATTGTTTTACTACAATGGGGGTAACAGTTTAATATCAATTTACATAGTATGTACCCGTTCTTTTGTCCTCCACTAACTGTACAGCATGTTATAAAAATAACAATATAAAAAAAAAATCCAATAAGCTGTTATCCTCTAGGTTCCCCTAATGTCACTGCCCCCTAAAGGAGGAAGCTAGAGAAGCCGTTTCATTAATTTATTTATTTATCATCTTTTGCTTAATTAACACGGGGTCGCGAACCAGCCGGTGCCCACCTGGCAACTGGGTGCAAGAGCAGGAACTACCCTAGACAGGGCCCCAATCCATCATAAGGCGCACACACACACACACACACACGCACACACGCACACACGCACAGTCACACACTAAGGGTCACTTTAGAGACACCATTCAACCTAACGTGCATGTCTTTGGACTGTGGGAGGAAACCGGAGTACCTCGAGTAAACCCACGCAGACACGGGGAGGACATGCAGACTCCACACAGAAAGGTTCCAGGTTGCTCCACCCGTGGGATTGAACCCGGGACCTTCTTGCTGTGGGGCAGCGGTGCGACCCATCGATCCACCATGCTGCCCATACTGCATACAAGTTTCCTGTATAATAACTGCAGTAAATACGGCCATTGCATTGTTTCTAAAACCACCGAATAGTAATAGTAATGGCCCTAGACTTTTGCACAGTACAGCATGTTTACTATTTGTTTCAGTGCTTGTTTTTTTTAACGTCATCATTTAATCTAATTCGGATCTTCCACCCCCTGCTACCACAACCACAACTACGACAGTCCACTAACTGTAGTGGATATTATAAAAACAGCAAGAATCCAAGAATGCATTCTCTCCCTCCCCCCTATAAGGAGATATATACTCTAGCTTGGCTCTCAATGTCCTAATGTTATCTTTATTCTACGTCTGTTTGCTTTATGTTTCCACATAAACACATTGACCTGGTACAAAATGTATCCAATAGACATTGACATACTGATTCAAAAAAATAGGACTGCATCTGCTAAATGTTAGTGAGCGGCTCATGTTCAGTCATACGAGAGTCCGTTGCATTATGGAGCAGGTGTTAGTAGTGGAGTAAACAAAATTCTGTGTGAGGGATTAGTCACCTGACAACACAGAACTGACCCACGCCTACTATAACCTGTTGTGTCATCGTGCACAAATCAGTCATCACTGCCCACTGAATGGGCACGTAACTAACGCCAAAAGCTCTGTCACTGTGTTAGACTAACATTGCCATTCACATCTATATTATATATATATATATATATATATTATCGCATTTAAGTGCTGTAAGGGAGAAACTTGTGTGAAGCAAGTGATGGTCACAAATCTAGAATCCCAGGTTCCGTTCTCCGGGTAGTGTTGGGTTCCTCTGGGAATTAGAGGGTGACACGGGAGTGGATTTTCATTCCTGTCCCATCCCACTTCCACAGAAAATAATCTTGTCCCATCCCAATCCCGGATCGGAATTGAAAAAAGAAAAGGAAAAAAAAAAAAAAGATTCCTGTCCTGTCCCGCTCCTGGTAAAATGACTCCCGCGCCCATCCCGCGCCCATCCCGCGCCCATCCCGCCCCCATCCCGCCCCCATCCCATCCCGACTCTGGTTCTGGTTTCAAATCTGACCTCTGCCAAGCTGCCCCAGTTTGGTCCTTAACCCTCCATAGCTTGTAAGTCGCTCTGGATAAGGGCGTCTGCTAAATAATGTAAATGTGGGCGACACTTGAGTAAAAGTGTAGTTGTACCTCCTCATTTTGCGTTGTGATTTTGTTAGTGTGTAATGTAAAGTTTGTTGAGATGTATCCTGACGTGAAAACATCTATGGTCTGTGGCCTAGGTCTAGCGTTTAAGGTACTGGACTCTGTACCAGAACTTCCAGGGTTCAAATCCCACATCTGCTCAGTTGCCACTGTTGGGTCCTTGAGCAAGACCTTTAACCCACAATTGCTTGCATTGTGAGACTGTGTCAGACAAAGTCGCTCTGGATAAGGGCGTCTGCTGGTGGGACTGTGGTGGCCTAGTGGTTAAGGTACTGGGCTATGGACCAGAAGGTCCGGGGTTTAAATCTCACCTCTGCCACACTTGGGTCCTTAAGAAAGACCCTTAACCCACGATTGCTTGAATTGTAAGGCTGTACGAGTTGTAAGCCGCTCAGGATAAGGGCGTCTGCTAAACTCCGTAAATGTAAACATACTTGTACTCAGATGGAACGACAATAAAAGGATTGGATCGCGCAAACCAGCTTCACTGTAATTGGTCAGTCAATGTGTTTACAAAAGGCATAAAGTACAGCTGTCACTAAGATATTAGTTTAGACAAAACTTGTTTACTGTTATGCCTAATTTTACAGGCAGCTACTTTTTTGCAAACAGCAATGGCTTGAGAAAGGAACAACTTGATTTGAGCCTCCATCTGAAACGGAGGTTTCCAGGCGCAAATTGAGTTTGACTGCCGTGTTCAGACCAATGAAGTGAACAGTGCCGTTTTACGAGACACTAATTGTGTTTGCAGAACCGTAGAAAAACAAAGTTTGTGGTATACGTTGGCTTGATCGTTTACGTTTCCTCCAAGTGCCTGTAACTGCGCTGTTGTTTTGAACATCACTTGCTGCCCGAGTGCAATCCTCGAGTTAAATCACATCTGGTTCCAGTGGAGCAAAGTTACAACTGATGTTGCTTATGCATTGTGACAAAGCAATGCCACCCTCGCAAGTGAGCTTCCAAAGCGCGTTCAGGATCGGGCCAACTTGGAGCAAACTCTGTTTCTACATCATCTACTTTTGTCATAACTCGTTAGAAAGTTCAAAAAAAAAAAAAAAACCAAAGCGCAGCCGTTTGATGCACTCCGTACCCTTCCACCTTGTGTATACGCAGCGTTTCAAGCACATAATCAGTCGGTCCCGTTTACTGTTTGACAAGTCGCTGGATCATTTAAGAACCAGGGCTGCCTTGGTCATGTGTTTGTTGGATACCGAATACAATTATCTGCGCGTGTCAACATCACTGTCACCTTCGCGCTATAAGAGGGGAACGGTGGAGTCCGATGTAGTTTGAGTGTGCGAGGTTTAATAACAGAAGAGTGCTGGTGCAAACCGAATGGCTGGAATGAGCTACAGACGACAATGAGCTGAAAGCAGAAAGAAGATGGTCCACTGGAGTCATAACGGGACGCACATGTTCAGCAACAATGCTCAGTCAAACAATGTTTACTTGATAATAAGGACTCAAAGGGTGCCGCCATCATCAGCCCAAACTGTTCATCCAATCCAGGATGGATCTTTTTGTTGGTTTAATTCTGACCCTGCCATCTGAATGTTGTGCCAGAAAGGCTCTTATCAGACCAAGCAACCAGTCTTTTTTTAGATTTTATTATCCATTTTGGCAAGTCTGGGCAAATTGTAGCCTCAGTTGCCTGTTCTTAGCTGACAGGAGTGGCACACGGTGTTGGTCATCTTCTGCTGTAGCTTATCTGCTTCAAGGTTTAATGTGTTGAGCACTCTTCCGCATATCTCGGGTGTAACAAGTGTTTATTTGAGTTACAGGTTCTTTCTATTAGCTCTTTCCAGTCTGCCCGTTCTACTCTGACCTGTGGCATCGACGAGGCATTTTCACCCAAAGAACTGCCAGTCAGAGGACTTTTCTGTTATGGACCATTCTCTATAAACCCTAGAGATGGCTGTGCGTGAAAATCCACCAGCAGGCAGCGTTCAAAGTCGCTTAAATCACCAAATCCTGACGAGTACTGACTGTAAAACCAATCCGTCCAGTTCCATTCCACCATCGTCTCTCCAATCCAAGGGAAATGCATTACAGAACCTCAATTCCATAGGCATTACTAATACCCCTAAAGCTCGTCGTGAACGAGTCGTGTTACAGCTGTGCTCAGTAACAGTGCTTACGATGAGTGAAATGCATGTTTCCAGGGTAAAAAGACTAGCCTTGCGCGAGAGGAATTAGGGTCAGAAAACAAGGATCAACAATACAATAATTTCATTTTTTTCACGTCAAAACGCTTGGAAACTTCAGTATAGACACTGGCAAATCTTCTCAAGCTCTTAATTATACCACCTAAAAACCGGTGCCATTGTGAACCACAGCTCCTTAGTTTGAGTCACTGTAAAGGTTTATAAACAGTCAGTAGAAAAAAAAAAAGTGCCAAGCACAAATGACTGCTGGAAATGGTTTCGGTAAGCTGAGGGAAATGTTTTGAATCAGGATTGCCCGGCCGTTTGCGATGTACCTTGACTTATTTATTGTACAGGGAACAAACTGTATACGTTATTGAATCTGAACAAAAGGGATGTGAGGGTACCAGTGGGTTCAAGAGGGTTAAAATGGAGCAATCTTGATTTTTGTTTTCCACGCTATTTTGCTAGATTGGTAATTTGGTTCTTCTGTTTAAAAAAAAAAAAAAAAGAAGCTTATTCTAATATGTAAATCCTATGAGGAACGATCACACAGTCACACACTAAGAGCCACTTAAGAGACACAAGCTAACCTAACACGCGTCTTTGGACTGTGGGAGGAAACCGGAGTACCCGGAGTAAACCCACGCAGACACGGGGAGGACATTCAGACTCCACCCAGAAAGGACCCAGACCGCTCCACCCTGGGACTGAACCCTTTCTGTGTGTGCCGTGCTTATACATTAACAATTAAATGATATTTCATTGGTTTTATAATAGACCAATAAATACTGTAACTATGCATATCCACTGAACATCTGGTATATAAAGCAGATGTCCAGTCTATATCCGATCTGTTACCAGTCTAGTATTTATGTCCAGCAATGTTCAGTACATCCTTAATGAGTCATCTTATTGAGGACCAGTCGCAAAACATTGCTCTCCAAATATCCGAGATAATAAATACTTTTGACTGATAATAACCATGGAAATGTAAAGGATATTTCTGGTCCTAAAATCTGTTTGGGTGAGTCAAACCGAAGCCTATGCCGATATATGCACACCTGTGACCCGATTACATTAGGCACCTGCAGAAATGGTGTTTATAACAAAATCCACTCTAAACGTGATAAGGAAGCACCTGTGGTGGAGGGGGACCAAGACTTAAAAAAAGGGAGCCTAGACGATTAACTAAGACTTTATTAACCAAGTTACCTGATGAATAAGTTAGTCATTAGTTGAACTAAATGTAGGTCTGCTAAATGACATAAATGAAAATGTCATTATAAAAGATAGATAATTTTTATTGTTCAGTTTTTCCTGATCATGCAGCCAAAAATTTGCAGCCGGTCAATGTAATCGGTATCGGTGATTGTATCGGAATCAGCAGCATAAAACATGATCGGAGCATCCCTAATGTAGATATAGCCACGTGTGTGTGTGTGTGTGTGTGTGTGTGTGTGTGTGTGTGTGTGTGTGTGTGTGTGTGTGTGTGTGTGTGTG
>JAUZST010004954.1:0-15936 GCA_034779995.1 Parotocinclus haroldoi
TGGCAGTTTTGCTGAGATGAAAGGAATGCGCACATTTAGCAGCCACACACACACACACACACACACACACACACACATTTTGATTTATTTATTTTTGATTTTATTTCATTAAACAAGATCATCAGAAAAACAAATGAAAAATCAAAGAAAGTGATCAAGTAACAAGTTACATATTCACTGGAGAGAACAGAAGAATGTTAAACTGGAGGAAAGTGCCACACATGGACTGTTTAGCAGGGTGTATGGCCACCCAAGACTGCCAAAACACACTGACAGTGATGGGGTATGGACAAGATCAGATTATCAGGATCCTCTGTCACTCTTGCTCCAGGGCAACTTCCGCTTAAGAAGTGTTGTGAGAGACATTGGATGGTTTGCCAGAAGTCTTTCCAGTATATCCCACGCATGTTCGATGGGATTCAGGTCGGAAGAACATGAAGGCCGGTCCACACGATAAATTCTTGCCTTCTAAAGCATGTCGTTGACGAGATGTGCTCGGTTGGGCTTTGCTGGAACAGTTGGAAACAACTTTTTCATGGATAATAATGCAAAGGGTACCACTAAAGGGTGCTGAACTATAGGGTGCTAATCGTCTTCATACTGTTACAGGCTCTTGAAAGCGACTCCACCTTCTGCTAATCATGCTTTGAGATGTTTCAAGTGCTGTAGCCACTGTTGTCTGTGTTTGACCACCTTCAAGACTCTCCAAGCTTCACATTCAGGCAAACCATGTTGCAGAGGCATTGTAAGGACTGGGAAAAATCGCACTTTCAAGATCAGCAAATGTTCAGATACCCCAGCACTTACATAGTGCATTTTTGAAAATTAAATAAAAGCTATTTTTGCATCTCAATACAACTTTCTTTTACTTGTCGTTTGCTTTTCGGATGTTCTTGTTTAATAAAATATATCAAACATCTTTTTTAGCGAATTTATATACTTATAGTGGTAAAAACTATGCTTTTTTTTTACCTTAACTGGTTTTTTGTGGGGTTCCTTTGCAAAATAGAAGACATTCAGCACCTTCTGTTTCTGAGGTAGGGGGACAGGCAGGTACAGGAAGGGATCAAAGGTAATAGAAACCTAGAAAGAAGAGGAAGAAAACCAGTCAGAAACACAGAACACAGATCTGGACACACTTTGGAAAACTGGGGAAAACTTGGTTGGGTTGATGAGCTAATAAGGTTATGAAGATGTACTAATACTATGTTTACGCAATAGTTTTTAAAATTGTACAGCCACTAAGGAAAACCCACCTTGGAGCACACTGGACATACAAGTTTTGATTTGTACTGGCCTTGGAAAAGATCGACAATGAATGAATCATTCCTCATTTTGTGCCTCTGCCAAGCTTCTTCTGCTACAACCTGTCAAATAATTATTGAAAAATAAGATACTTTGGATAATTTGTCACATCAACATTTATTTATTAGAACAAGCTTACACATTTTGACGTTTCAGTACTGTTGCCGCTTATTTGTACACACCTTCTTAATCACAATAATTGAGTTTGCATCTCATTTGTGTACTTAAACAACTTTTTCCTTTTCTGATGATCTAGCTTAATGAAAAAGAAAAATGCTTATTTTTGAACTTGCTTCATTTGAATTTCGATTCATATTAATTCCCTATTTTTTCTGAGCAGTCTGATACTCCTACTCATATTCCACTGACCCACTTGAGACCCTACGATACAATATAAAAGTGAGAAATATAATTTGTTATTTAGCTTAACCTCACATTGACAATAAGAGAAGTACATCGTGCAGATGACGCAAGAAAAAAAAAAAAACATAAAACAAAAAAGTAAGGACAACCAATAATAAAACGTATTTAGTAGTATTTGGGAACATCTGCCAATTAACCCTTAACTCTCTTAACCTCTTAACTCTAAGACAGTTTTCAATACAGTAGTTACCCAGAGCTTCATAGGTTATTCTTGTGTACCCTCCATTTCACCTCACTCTGAAAGTTTTCAATAGTGTTTCAGTAAGGAGGATCATGGTAAAGGCCAGTGATCAGTGAACTTGATTTTGTACAGTTACAGATGATTATCTGAAGCATAAGAACAGTCTCTGGTGAATACACTGAGGAAAAGGATTGACACAGCACACAGTGTTGAGGAGCTCCAGCACAGTGCACCTGATGCATTTCTAGCCCCATCTGTTGTTTCTAGTTTGTCAGAAAGGCTGTTCTATTAATGGACATGAATATGGAGATGTAGAGACAGCTGGCAAAGTTTCATTTGCAGCAATTTTTCACAGTGTTATACAACAAATTACTGAACTATAAGTCAGTTGTTCGGTAAATAAGTTTAAATAAAATGAAAAAGAAAAGAATCTGTTACCCCTTAAGAATTGACATTTTAGTTAAACCATCAGCTAATACCATTTGCTCACTCAGTTCAGACTGAAGTTACAAGATGTGGAATGGAATATGGATCGGTAAGTGGATCGGCCTTTACCGTCCAGTATCCGATGACTGAATGACATCAATATCTTATCAGATACCGATACTGAATCGGATCAGGACCATCTGTAATTTTAGAATTATGTACATAGTGTGTGCATAGAGGAGCTAGTAAGCAGTAGCGCTACCTCATCCTGTCGGCCGTCTGAATCCACAGTTTCTGTGTAGGGTTTGTTCTGAATGCGGTTCAGGTCCTCATGCAGCCCGTCTAACAGGAAGGCCATGAATTCTTGAGCGTCATGTTGAGCATATCCTGTAAACTGACTGGCCTTACTGGCAACTATTGCCTAAAGAGAAGAAAATCTACATGTTTAACTTGACGTGAGCGGTTACTGCACTGCATTGCATTAAACCATGTTCAGCTGACTGGTACCTTTAATTTAGAGGGCTGGAAAGCATGATGAGTGCCTTTCCATAAAGCACGGAGCAGCACCGCAAACCCAATGGCCAACCTTCCACCTGTTCCAAGTGGGTTATTACAGTTGATCTCTGTCTCAAATGCACGGTCTGAAATTAAGGGAACACAAACATGTGGAATGAAAATAGATGCCTTTACTTAATAGAAGGAAGACGACAACTTGCAGAACAACTTTCTACCTGCATCCTAGTGCTGGAAGATATGGCCAAAATAAATATTGCGATAATTTCTTTTCATTTCAGTCGATATATCATTCAGATATCGATATAAACAATTTGAAGGTCTCTGAAAAATTGCCAAGAATCCTTACAAAGGACACCTACTATTGTCTGAAAATGTGAAGAAATAATTTGAAGCCTCCTCCTACAAAAACTATGTTTTAGAAATTAAACTGTAATTAAGGTATGTGCTGTTTCATGTCAACTCAATCAGCATCAGTTCGCTTTAATGTCCAAGGTCTTAAGACAGACAGACAGACAGACAGACAGACAGACACACACAAAAAAACAGCTTATTTCACTATGGTAATGTCCTGTCTACATCCATTTCAGTCAATGTCTTGTCTCAAAGAACACAATGCGGATGTTGAATAGCACATGCCTGTCTTTACACCCTTATGAATAATCAACAATAACATAAATAAAAAACCATGCAAATCGAAAGTCATATCAACAACACCCAGAAACACAGTCAGCTTTTCAAATGCCTGCCTGCAGTCCAGACCCGTCTCCCACTGAAAACGTGTGGCGCATTGTGAAGTGCAAAATACAACAACGAAGACCCCGGACTGTTGAGCAACTGAAGTTGTACATCAAGCAAAAATGTGGAAAGGAAAGGTGATGTAACACTGGCAAACATGCCCCCGTCCAAACTTTTTTGGAACCTGTTGCAGGCATCAAGTTCAAAATAAGTGAATATAAAGTTTATCCATTTTAACATGACATCTCTTGTCTTTGTATTGTATTCAACTGAATATAGGTTTAAAATGATTTGCAAATCATCATATTCTGTTCATATTTAGGTTTTACACAACATCCCAACTTCATTGGAATTGGGGCTGCACATTTATTTTAAAGCACTGGTATTTAATCTGTACTTGGTATTACTTGATACCAAGAGTTCATGTAAAAAAAAATGACAATTATTTTATTCAGACTGCAAAACATATCAATGGAAACATATAATGGAAACAATAAGTTGTACCTTGTTCCTCTCTGTGAGGGTAAAGTGGTGTGCCTGTTTAGTACTTACAACATAGGCAATATAAAACATGAGACTCACTCACCATGAAAATAGTCTCTCAGCTCCCGTGTATTAGAGAGAGACTGAATCACACTGTTCATAAAGCAGGTGTTGCCTAGGTTAACAAGCCCTGTGAAGCCTGGGAGACACACTTTCTTGTCCTCCTCTTCCTCCACCCGTTCACTGCCAGCAGATGGAGCATGGGTCATTGGTTGCACCATGCAGGTGGGCTTCGGCTGGAAATGCACACACAACATTTAAGGAAAACTTAGAAGACACCTTCCACACTTAAAAAATGCTTTATGATCTTTAGGCCAGTCGCAAGGATTGAGAAAGATTGATGACTGCAATACTACATTCAATTCGATTTAGATTTTATCATTGTGTGAATTATTAGTGTAAAACCTGTGTTTATAGATGTATACATTTTGCACAAGCGGGAAAAAAACCCCAAAAATTTTTTTTAGCATAGTATATTCTACAGTTTCACTCACAGTGGTAATGGTTGGCTCCTGTTTGATGGGAACATGTTCAGAGACAGAGCGAGGTACCACAGTATCCAAAGTAGCATCCTCTGGAGCCCGGGAGGGCTTGGGCTTTTCCTCCCCTGCTCGGGGCTCCTCCTTGGCAGGCAGCGCATGCTGGCTGCTACCTGGCTGACTTTTATCAAGAGAGGACGGGCCAGAGGGCACAGCAACCTTTGCACCCCCCACTGCCCCTTAAACAGAGGAGAATAGAGCTTGTGGTTAGAAAATAAGAGATTTTTATGAATAAATCAAAAAATGTTGCCTTTTGCTTGCACAAGCACAGATGTCAAAAGCGAAAACCTACATTTATTTAAAAAAAGAATAGCTGAAAAGCTGAGAAGCACAGTGGTGTACAGAAGACATCCACTTTTCCCTTAAGGGCGTGGCTTGTGTCCTTTTTATCTCTGCATACTCATTACTTGTGGACTTTAAATGGTGTAAACACAAATGTTTACACTAAGGGTGTAACAATACACTCTACTCAAGTGGATTTCACAATACTTGATTCGTGATTTGATATTCAATAAAAGGTATTGCTTTCTTGTTTCTAAAGTCTACACACGGCAGAACAACACACATTTTCTTACGCAAGTTTTTAAACAAAAAAAAAAAATCCTCCTGCAACAAAAATAAGTATAATAGCTAAAAACGTAAATAACTGCCATCTGAGAAAACTCTATTTAATAAGATTTTTGATGAAAAGCTTCATGTTTTTGCTTCCCTCTTTGGCTAGCTGAGAACTGCCCTGTTATCACACCTTTATGTATCAATTGTGTGTGTGCACGTGAGAGAGAGAGAGGAGAAAAACACTACAAATATGTCTTACCAGTAAAAGCAAAAGCTACACATATGGGCATGAATGTGTGTAAACATTTTGTGGTAGCAAGTAAACCAGGAAGCAGACCTTGTGGAGCTGGAGCCTCTAGACCGCCCCAGCGCTGACTGAGTCTCTTCCTTAAAGTGATGTCTACACGCAACGGGGTGAAGGAGTAGCTACTCTGTTCCGGCTGAATAAGGTTCCTAAAATATGGAAGTTCATGAGAAGCTGCACACCTGTGAGTAATGGATTTTTAACTTTAAAGCACAAACCAGAAGATCTTACCTGAGTTTCACTTGCCACTTGAAGACAGTCTTTGGTCCACAATCTGGATGCTGACGCAAGAAACTAGCATCACTGCAAAGAGTATTAGAAGTGTTACTAATTAAAAGTGACAAATTATAAACAGTGTTAAATACACTATTACAACAGAATAGCTTTTGTTTCCTCCTCGCTGGTAAATTTGGATTAGAGAAAAGCACTTCAGAATGGTAGGCTTGTCTGTATTTACCAAACTATATTTTATTTGAGTCTTGAACCACTCGCCTATGCTTCTCTCATACTCAAATTCCTCAGCTCTGCTCAGGGCCAAGCATTAGATATTTCTCCATATATTTTGTCCACCCACCTGGTCTGAAAGATAAGGGTGAAGTCTTGTTCCCTGAAGAGCACCCTGGAAATCTCTCTACAGATTTCCTTCAAGTAGACATTGACAACCATCAGGTCAGTTCCTTTCTCATACGAATCATTTTTCACAAACGTCAGATTCACCATTGGCTCTAGGGCTGGAAATAAATGCCATTTATTTAACGAGACACTTTGCAGAAGTTTGCCTTTTCATTCATTTCCTTCTGCTATGTATGTAATATAGACCACTCAATCAAACACTCATTTAAAACAGGTTGATACATTTGAACGAATGCATCAAAAGTGAAATCTATCAAACTGAGGAGTTTAATAAGTAAAACACAATAAAACAATAAAACTCAGTCAATTCATATAATGCCTTATAGAGTGTGGATTTCCTGGGGGTCTGGAACAGGTTCATTCATTTTATATAATTCCTTATCCAAAAAGTTTCTTTGGTACTCATCATTTTTGAGGTACCACTGTACTGTTATTTATCAAACATTCTGCTCTGAAGCTCTACATACACATCATGTCTTGTGATACACATCATGAATCGGATCTAAAAGACTTGTACTCACAAAAGAAACGAGCATAATAGGTTTCATTAATGCAAAGAAACTATGCAACACAAAAGACCAGCTAAAGGAATTGGGTAATGTTTGCTTTCAGAGTTGAACTGACCTTTGTCATCCTCCTTGAGAACATTTCCGCGAGGCTCCTCTTTAGATCTGTCCCTTTTCTCTTCCTTTGCATTCTTAAGTGTCTCCCTCTTGGGGTCAGCTGTTGGAGCAGGTTCTCCAGATCCTGAATGGTGGGGGACTTCTGGTTGTGCTCGGTTTTGCATAGCAGTTTTGGTTTTCTCTTTTTCGTTATCCTTCTCTGCACTCGCTTCAGCTTTGGTTCCAGTGCAGCTTTCCTCTAGCTTGCAAGATTCTCCAGAAGCTGAACTGCCAACTTGTGGAACAGAAGGCTCATGTAGTACAGGACTACCTGCTTCAGTCTGAAAGACAACATATACATATATGACAAAAGCAATGAACCATCACCTGTTTTATGTTTCATGCATATTCACTAAAGGTTTGAATATTATATATATTCAATAATATATATATGTATATATGTGTATATATATATATATATATATATATATATATATATATATATAAAATGTTTATTTTCCCCAAATTTTCATAAATACTCCCATTTAAGTATTGAATTACTTATTTCATATTAACCTATAGTCATTTTTATTTAAATTACACCATCCATTTTATTTTGTTTGTTTGTGCTTTTGCATAGTGCATAAACACGACTTCAGGTAGAACTTAGAGCTATCTTGTTTTTCATAGGTTCATTAAGACATTAAATTCATCTTAACAGAACAGAACTTTTTGGACAGAGCTGCCAAAAAAGTAACTGCTTGCTACACCCACAAATTGCAACAAAATACAAATTCTTGACTTAAGTTTTGAACATGTTGAACCAAATTCCAAAAAGTTTAACTGTTTTGGTCATTTGTGTTGTGCAGCTCAGAGCACAGCTGTCTTGACACTTCTGTCTCAACTGCCACCTCCGTATCCAGTTTTTCAGTCTCTCTCTGGCGCCCTGTCCCACCTGTGCACTGTTAGTGGTTCAGAGCTGGCTTTTAGTGGTCTCATTTCGGTTATCACGTATCATAGCCCTTATTAGAAGCAGTCAAAGCCACACTTGGTGTTAGTGTTTATGCACTGATATTAACTTTGTCTCCACTCTCTGCTCCAGCCTACACGTTTCCCCTTTTTCAGTATGAAATTTCTGCCTTCATCTTTCAGGCTCTATTTTCAGTGCATCTCTACTCTCTAGTATGATCACTGATCGACTTGTTGCAGTCTCTCTCTTTCTGCACTTTATCATTGGTCCCTTTCTTTAAGTACATTTAAAATAACTTGGCCGTATTTGAACACTTCATTCAAACTATATTTAAGCGTAAGCTGTTAGAGCTGTATGCAAGCCCAATCCAACTGCATGTCCTTTCCCACTTCACTCTAGCGTTCCTTCTTGTTTCTACTGCATTTTATGTTTGTGCTTTTCTGACAACGTAGTAAGTGCATAAAAGCCAAATGTTGAGGTTTGCTCATTTGAATTCATATTTTGTTGGTCTTTTATGTAATATAATCTCTCAATGCAACCAAAAACATCAAAGCACACGAACATGTATGAACACATTATGAAACCTCTTCTCTCTTCGGTTTTTCACATCTGTATTCTCTGTGTTACAAGGAAGCAAAACCTGGCATGCATCAATCTGTTTAGAACAGGAAATTCATTCCCATCTTTCCTTGAGTCTTTGGTCAATGCTTATCCAATGTAAATCCAGTATCATCCCCATAACTCAAAGGAAATTGAATATATAGACACTGGCCAGCTTTCTTCATTCTTAAGATATGAACATGCTGTATTGCTTATTGTGTAGGCTTTTCCACACTCTTTGCCCTCGCCAAGTCATCACTGGGTACGCTGGAACCTCGTTTTTGTCATGAATCTGTTCCAAAATGCCTGACGATAACCGACATGAACGATAACTGAAGCCATATTTCCCACGAGAAATGATGTAAATCCATATAATTGGTTCCAGACACTCACTACAGAATATTAACAAAAAATACATTGTGTAGTAAATATAGTTTTATATACAGAACTCGATGAGAAATAAATACAAACACAGTTACACAGTAATCACTCACTGTATTTAGAAATAAAGCACAAACACACTGGGAAACCAATGGAAATGATTCGGATGAAAACAAGGGGTGATGCTCAACGAGAAACAAAGCCAGAATGAATAACGAACGTGTGAGGTAACACTCTTTAGGTTTCGTGGAACAGATGGAGATTCGTACTCACTTTGGCGGATACTTCACTACCCAGTATATTTACTACAGCCACCTAAATAAACTTATTCTTATTGCTTTTGCTAAATGTTTATACATGAACTTAAGAACGTTACTTGCGTAAATGAAGCAAATGAGCTGGATCCAGTAATCACGTCTTATCTAGTTCAGCACAATGCTCTCTGCTACTAAACAGTGCAACAATACCCTTGTGCACTCCATTCGAGGGTCTCTTAAAGGGACAGTACGCATATTACTGTTACATCGGGTAACTAACAAGTGATGCGGCGGATGCTTTTTGAGTCGTGGGGATGCTGAATAAAACCGGGCGGATGAACGATAACTGGAACAAAATTTGGCGGAAAAAAGTAGGCGTAATCAAAATGTTAACTAGGGCAAATGATAACCGAGGTTCCAATGTATTCTTTTTTTTCATTGTCTGTCTTCATCTGTGTTTGTTCTTTTGTCCTGCATCTTTAAAGAGTGCCAGCAGAATTAGAAAGAAATGGAAAGCATGAGGGCTCAAGGTGAGAGCCTTCCATATCCATGCAGCGTTTTCCCAGGCCTATTCTAACCCTTCTTAAGTGACACAGTGCATGTATTTAACTGGTCATGCAAGTCCTTTTTGGCATCATTTTGTTCATATATCACCAAATTTGCAGCTTAATTTAGGACGACTTAAAATAAGGCGTAAAGAGGGTGGTGTTTGTTTGTAACCGGGGCGTGGAAGATCTATTACGGTAGTGTAAGAATATTTTAGTACATGGAAGCTATAGTGTTTTAAGTTATTTAAGCAAACAAGCCAAAAAATAAACAAAGCAGCCAAAAGATTGCCAAAGGCAGACCAATGATGCCTACAAATTAATTTTTAATAATAAAAATTATTCTTTAATCTTGTGTGTAGTTGTTTATTGGTTTGTGCAGTATTGACAAAAACGAGATCTCTATATTTTTAGGATTTTATCGGTAAGGATGATCAGATTATACTCCGGCAGCGAATATCTTGGGTCTAAGCTATTCAAACGTTGTTTGACCCCATCTCTCTCAACCGCCTGAGTAGACTTTCTCATTCACAACTTGATTAGTGACAGCATTTGTCTAGCCTTCTGAAGCTTTTTGCCATAAGGCACTTTATATGCAGTGGAGCTCGGTTGTACCGGTACCTTGGCTGGTTTAAACCTGTGTGGACCGCTGATTCCCCAAGTTTGTCATAGTCTTCATATTCTGCCATGTGGTTAGTTCGCAGATGGTCAAACAAGTTAGTTGTTGGGCGGTCTTTAACACCAGTCGATTTCCGGAAGTTTGCAGGTTGCCGTCTTTTGAGCAAAATCTGCAATTTCAAAGACAAATCACTTCCGTGGAAGTGCAGATTAAATGTAAAGATGTAGACAGTGAGACTAGTGGTGTATGTATCTTCTCTCCTGGTACTAATCGTTCACTCAAACCCTTTTCATATTGTTAGATTTGCACGTCCTTTTTATTCCATGCATTTTCTATGGAAAGTTAAATCTGACTGTCAGAACTTTTTAAGTTTTCTGGATGGCCAGATCTGACAGACGTTGCAATGAAACAACGTGCATTGTGGAGATATGCAGTGTCACTTGTTGTTCATGCCACCTGAGGCACTTGCGCGTTTTGAACACCGGAGGGTGCAGTCATACGCCATAAGTTTAATAAATACACAGATTTGAACTGCTTTTCTTCATAAGTACATTTTTGTTCTCTGGTATTTTGCAGATTGTATTTAGACTTTTAAACTTTGTTCCTAGTCATGTTTTGTAATTGCTGGGGACTAAATGCGTTTTCGAATGTTTGTTTAAAATCTTATTCAAAAATATTTGTAATGTTTTACAATGTTTACACTTCAGAAATAAAAACGAATGGTAATAAAAATCGATTTGTGAACTCGGAATCATGAATTGAATCAAATAGTGTACAGAGTGTGTTATTATACATTTATTTTCTATGAGCCTAGAGTCAGAAGACCGAAACCTTGTTGTGTTCTGTGAACACCAAAGGGTGCAATCGTCATGTTTACGGCACATACATATCATTATGGGCTCATAGAAACTTGGGAGGAACTTGGGATATTTAAAAGTATGTGTATAAAGATATTTCTATAGTGCTATGAAACTGAAGGGTTAAGGGAATTTGTAAAGGTCTTTTCGCAACCTTAATTAATACAAAAAGGGATTTGACAAGCTGGGCATGATAACGTTTTTGCATGGTAATTAAAGTTCAATTCAATTTTATTTCTATAGCGCCTTTTACAGCGAAGCATTGTCTCAAAGCAGCTTTGCAGTAATACAATTATCTAAAAGGCCAATCTCAAGTTGAGCAACCCAGGGCGACAGTGGCAAGGAAAAACTCCCCAAAATGGTAGGAAGAGACCTTGGGAGGAAAGATCGCGTTTAAGTTATTTACATTACTAGTCATTTAAATGATTTTGGCTGCAGGAGACCAAAAGTTTTGAATTGTAAACTTATACAAGAAATGTGCGTTGATTTGCCAAGTTTACATTTCAAATGCCCATGAATGCCTTTTGTTGAATGTAAAATCAATAATCGTGAGCAAATCGAATCGTGAGCAGAGTATTGTCATCTCTGCCTGTAATATCCGGTTGTGAGGGTTGGATATTATTTACCTTGTTATAACATCTCTGAGCCCCTGTGAGTTTCTCCTGCTCTCTTTCCTGTATGTTTGCATGAGGAACTGATGTTTGTGTTTGCTGCATGCTGCGCTAGTGTGCATGGATGTACTGGAGGATAACGTATGATTAAGCACTGGCCTCACTGCTCATGCTTATTAAACAGGCTCTTTACTGTCACGTATTTCTGTGCAACACGCACCGAGCCATAACTGCTTCTCTCCTCTGCCGTCAGTCGGAACGTATCCGGAGATCAGAAGGAGGACCAGAAAGACACCAAGCCACGTTCCCTGCGCTTCACCTGGAGCATGAAGACCACGTCGGCCATGGAGGCCAGCGACATGATGCGAGAGATCCGCAAGGTGCTCGACGCCAACAACTGCGACTACGAGCAGCGCGAGCGCTTCCTGCTGCTCTGCGTCCATGGCGACGGGCATGCCGAGAGCCTGGTTCAGTGGGAGATGGAGGTGTGCAAGCTGCCCCGGCTCTCGCTCAACGGCGTGCGCTTCAAGCGAATATCGGGAACGTCCATCGCGTTCAAGAACATAGCGTCAAAAATTGCCAACGAGCTAAAGCTGTAAGAATCAGTAACATGGATTCCTGCGACAAAGGACTAACTAAGGCACACGAAATTCGAACGATCCAGCTGTACATTGTTTTTTGGTTTGGTTTTTGTGAAGAAGTAGCAGGTTGTTCTCAAACACTCACAAAATAATGTGATAGAAATGTGTAGAGCCATGCCTTAGGCAATAAATTCCTGCTAAATTTAAGCATTATTATTATTATTATTATTATTGTGACTGGTCTGAAACTGTATGAAAAAAGAACGGATGGTTTTATTTTAACGTATGCACTACTGCATTAGAAGCCAATTAGGACTAGATTTTGTCACCTTTCATTAAAAACATGAGATCAGTTACGGAGGTTCCTCTTCAGCACAGTTCCCTCCCATAATCCGTAGTCCCCTCCCTTGTTTCTTTCGTGCCAAACACGATGGCCAAGATATTTTGTGGCGAGCTGAGAGAATGATCTGCACCGTCACTCGCCACACTTCAGCTTTTACCCCCGTGTCACCAAGACATGGAAGTGACTGAGTTTGGACCTGGCTTATTTATAAACTGGTGCCATGAATCGCCCACTGATTAACCCCAGCGGGGCTGCTGCAATGCATCGCGGGACTCTAAACAGTTTTGTGATAAGACTTCTTCGAATCGGGAAGATTTTCCTCCCTGCTCTAAGTATTTAGTTTCTCTTACGGAATTGTTTTGGATTTTTCTAACATGTATCTGATGTTGAACTGTCGTTTGTATACAGGTAAGGTAAAGAGTCACAGCCACAGCCGAGTCAGTATGTCGTTTTCATCCTATAGAAACCATGGCACTGTTCTTATTTTTGGAATGTAAATAATGTACCTTAGTTTTGCAACAGCTGCATATTTGGTATATTTCCTGTTGTTCTTTTATAAATCTGGCTGAGCGTCAGAAATTTTGCAAATTAATGTACCCGTTACAGGATAAGGTTAATCGTTGTCTCAATTAAAACTCCCTAAAACCTATACTGTCTAAGTGGATTGCTGAATCATAAAATGATGTCAAGGTTACGAGTGTTCTTCTCAATATACGTGTCGTTTTAGCAACGGTATAGTGGATATATGTAACGAATTCTCAATAATAGCACTCGGTCGTTTTCAAACGTGGATTTATCCCCTCCATAATCCTCTTTTCCACTGGGGTGGCTTGGCGAGTAGCACCACCGCCTCACAGCAAGAACGTCCTACGTTCAATCCCAGTGTGGAGCAGCCTGGGTCCATTCTGCATGGGTTTTCTCTCGGTACTCCAGCTTCCTCCCACATGACCAAAGACGTGTTAGCTTACTGATTACTCTATATCGACCTTGACTTGTGTATATACGACTAGTTTCAAGATAACCTTGTGTATAGATGTACGCAGAAATCGCCATTGGTGCCGTTAGCGACGTTTAATAATCCAAATAAACAAACAAGACTCTTCTTGTTCGAACCTTTTCAGACTGTAGAAAGGTCAACTTGGCGTCCTGAATCTGCCCGATACTACTCAATATTTTATTTTCTTTCAACATCCATTAAAACCAACAAGCTTCAGGAGCCAGGGTTAATTTTCTCCATTCTCCAGTGGGAAGAATCAGCATTAGCCCTTTCAGTCCTTGCTGAAAAAAAAACATTGGCCAGCATCAGATCCATGCTGGTTTAAGCTGGTGTGGTGCTGGTTTTGCTGGTTGACCAGCATAACTTTGTTAGGAAAGCTGGCTGCCCAGTATGATCTTGCTGGTTTTATTGTTCAACCAGCATTTGCTAGTCACCAGCATCCCCACTAAAGAACATCATGCACTGGTCAGAATCAGCAAAGACCAGTACGTGCTGGTCACCAGCACCCCCAGCAAAAAATGTTTAAAACACAACAAACGCTGGTCACCACCAAGTCCAGCATCATTCTGGTCTGTTTTTTTCACTTTTACCGTTTTAAAATAAAGAGAAATGCACTGCTCAGCAACCCAACGTTTGAAAACCCATTTTCTTTTTATTTCTGCCTATCTTTTTACATGACTTAACCTCTGCTGGTTGAAGTTAGTACGGAGCATGAGCTGACGTGTTCGACTTAATAAAACATTAACTCGCGTGCCCGCAGTAATTATTTTTACGAGGTCACGAGTTAGCATATTGTGTCAGTAGCGTGTGGCCTAAGACGTTATCTCGTAAACACGAGGCTCCGTGAACTTGTAAAACTGAATTTAAAAGTTCGTGTTTAAATAATGTGCTGCACGCTTAGTCTAATTGTTTTATCTGTTTGTATTTTAAAGTAAGCTTGCCTAATATAGTGCCTTAAAACAAGGGCCGTTTGTTGTAAAGGGGTTTCAGGCTGAAATTCGTTACTGTCCCGGGCAGAAAGAACGGAAACAATACAGCCGTTTTATTTTTAAGGGAACAGACAAATCTCAGATTGTCCATGCCATTTTTGTCTGATAGTTCTGCACTGCGCTTGATTAATCTGTAAGTATGCATTATCTGTTATATTACGCAGAAATTAAAATAATTCGGTGAACTAAGTAAATAAAGCGCGTTTCTTATAATCTTATAGGCCTTCTAAATATCCGTAGTGCTGTTCTGCAGACGCTTCGGCGCTCAGGTGTGTAGTTGTAATAAATTTTGTATTATGGTTTCTGTCCACCAGGTGTCGCTCTTTAACAACAGTTTACATTTTGTCGGCCTGCACGTTTTTTGATGTTGGGTGATCATGTATTGTACAAATATACACTCACTCATAATTTTACGATCTGCTATTAACGGACTGGACCCTCTTTTGCTTTAAAAAAAGTGTCTCGGCATCATGCAGTTGCTGCAGCTTTGTCGACTGCAAATCTTGATGGAATCTTCCGTTCCACCATCCCCCATTGTCTCGTTCAAACCATTACTAAATGTTTTAAGCTTTGTGACATGGCAGGAGCTGGCTGGATACTGGAAGGAGATCAGAAGATCGCTACACTGGTCGTAAAGGAATGAGCATGATTAGCAACAGCAGGGCTGTGGCATTTAAACGATGCTCAAGCGATATTACGGGGCCCAAGTTGAACGAAAAATAATTCCCTTCACCATAACACGATCAGACCGAACAAGTAGTGTTATAGTACCTGATTCTGGTCTCGCTCTCGCTGTGGAATATCATCAATCCGATCAAACAGAATAAACCGGTTCTTTCTGTATATGCCTAAATAAAACCAGCACACTAACACAGACGAACACTTTACCACTCTGTTGGTTCTGTATCCAGTTAACAAACACTTCTTTTTTTAATTTGGAATAGTCTAATGCAGTGTTTCTCAAGCTGTGGTATTGGTATTGTGGAAGCAGCACGAAGAGATACGAGTCTACGAACCGGCGCTTTAAACTGAGCTGATTTCTTTACTTATAGTTTTATTCTGCCGCGCGTGGTTGGTCGAGATGCGTGTCTGCTTTCATGTGTTTACGTGACGGAGAAATGAAAGGGGTTCAACACACGCACACACACACACACACACACACACACACACACACACACACACACACACACACACACACACACAGTGAGCGAAAGAACTTGGCACTTAACAGCCAGACTTTACACGCTGGAATTCATAGTTACTATAAATGCACGCGCATATACGTTAGGGTATTATGTATATATAATGTGCAGTTAATGATAATGTACAGTGAATCACAAACTTCTTTAAGCGAAGCCTTTTGAATCATATACTGATCTACTGTTATTTGAACGTATGAACACTGATATTTTGTGTGTGTGTGT
>JAUZST010004955.1:0-15935 GCA_034779995.1 Parotocinclus haroldoi
AGTGGCAAGGAAAAACTCCCTGAAAGTAGAAGGAAGAAACCTTGGGAGGAACCGAGACTCAAAAAGGGACCCGACCTGCTTGGGTGGCCCGGATGTTCATGACGTAAATACTAAAACATATATCAAAATAACAGTACAATTAAGGAAGTAATACAATTTAAATGAATATTAATCTTTAAGTTTGCAATAAAATAAATAACAAAATAGGTTTGAAAACAAAATAGATTTTAAAATTAGGCACATCGTCTCTTGGTGACTAAATGATGGAGGGAGTTCCTGCACTCTGGTGGGACTGGGTTCTGTTGATGAAACTCTGAGCAGAAAGGAGATTTAAGAGCAACCTAACCTGCCTTTAAGAGAACATCTTTCCCAGGGACGCCCACGCCTCTTTTAGCAAGACACTGCAAAACCACATGCTGCACACATTACAAAGGCATGGCTGTGGAGGAAGAGGGTACGGGTTCCGGACTGGAGAATTTCGAAACGGCAGACGTGACACCACGAGGTTTGCAGGAAGAACAAACTTGAACCTGAAACACTAAATCACCGGGTGGCGTCTTTAAAGTGGACCCATAAAAGGAGTGGCAACATTACAGAGTGGTAAATGCTGGTAAACGGAATGAGTTACAGGTCCGAAATGCAGGAACGGAAGTTTATTAGCCAATGAAGTGCCAGTGTTGACCAGGAGAAAAAAAAAAAAAAACAACCCAGGTTGATTCTGTCAGCAAAGAACGGTCCCGTCTTTTTCCGGATTCGGGGATGTAGCTTTCATAACAGTCGACTTCTTTTTTTTTTTTCTCTCGTTCCTTGAGCGCTGTGAGGCAAAACGTATAAACAAAGCTGGAACTGTTCAGAACGGGTTTCGACTTGACAGGCTGTGATGCATAATGGTGACTATTCCAAAGATGCGGTTCAAATGAATGCATTAAGAAAATGAAATTCAAAAACAGCTATCATAATCATTTTTTAAACAAAACCACTGCCTGTACGTCTCGTATAATGCTTGATAAAGCTTGCGATGCAAACCGTGGAATCCGAGACTCTTCTCCCCGCTCTGAATCCTCCCTTGTGAACTTTTGTTTGGCTTTCAGTGCGGTTTAGATCAGGGGAAACTGGGAAGGCCATGTCAGACGCTTGATTTTGTGGTCATTGATCCATTTTTATGTGGATTTGGATGTATGCTTTGGATTGCTGTCCCGCTGGAGAATCCAACCGCCACCCGTTTGGAGCCGCTTGGCAGAGAAAAGCAGGTTTTTCATTTAAAATCTCCTGGTACTTCACGAAGATCATGATGTATTCTATAAAGATTCCCAGGGCTTTTGGGGGAAAACAAATACAGCCACGCCACCTCGCCAATCCCCTGTGTTAGCAGCGTGCCAGTAGCGCCGGGGCGAAATCAAGGCGCTTTTGATTATACTTAGATGAAAGAAAAGACTTTCTTCTGGCACGCCTTCCAAATAGTTTGTTGACATGGAGGTGGAGTCTAATTGCACATTTGGAGACCCTATGACCCCGAACCTCTAACCATCCCCCTTGGTGTGCTCCTTGGATGTCAGTTCAGGAGTTCTAAACTCTCGG
Source organism: Parotocinclus haroldoi (assembly GCA_034779995.1). Lineage (NCBI taxonomy): Eukaryota > Metazoa > Chordata > Actinopteri > Siluriformes > Loricariidae > Parotocinclus > Parotocinclus haroldoi. The sequence goes on from JAUZST010004955.1 coordinate 1,579, forward strand.
GTTAAGTTTAATAAAGGAAAACAACTTAGGAAAAGCAGATGGAATCTGGAGGCTGATAAAAAGTGGAACGAGCAAATCCGAATGTAAGTTGGCTCAGCCTGGTTTGGACTTTTTTTTTTATGCCTTAGCTGTCTAAAACAGATGCTTTAATAAACTTTATTTTAATTTGCACTCTCAGACTGAACATGTTTTTCCTGACTAGTAACTTCGGTCTCAAATCTGAAATATAAAACGACAAATGGATAACCGGAAACAGGATTAAAAATGTACGCAAAATAGGGATGTGCGTCGCCATAGGGAAACATCCCTGTTTTATGCCTGAAGAAAAATGAAAAATGGTTTTCCAAGTATAAATCTTGGAGCAAAAAGAAGCTTTGGCGCAATTTTAAATCCATGTAAGAGCATGATGTATGGTTCATGCGCCCTCTGGCGGTCAGAAAGTGCAGTTGCATTAGATTCGAATGCAGTTAGATTGGACTTTGTGTTTTGTTCAGGTGATGGCATTTCGGCTTTATGATGGGAATCCGTTAATAAATAAACAGTTAATTTTTTGCCCCCAGGGTTTTTACGCAGTTACGCACTACCATACTCTTCTGCAAACGCTGGTCGACCGGACAGCAGCTCGAATGGACTATTTACTTTTTCCTATTAATGAGCTGCACAGGCGGGGGGGGAACTCGGCGGGGCGGTGCCGCCGCCTCACGGCAAGAAGGTCCCGGGTTCCATCCCAGGGCGGGGCGGCCTGGGTCCTTTCTGTGTGGAGTCTGCATGTCCTCCCCGTGTCTGCGTGGGTTTACTCTGGGTACTCCGGTTTCCTTCCACAGTCCAAAGACATGCGTGTTAGGTTAATTGGTGTCTCTAAAAGTGCCGCTTAGTGTGCGACTGTGCGTATATGTGCCCGTGTGGGCACCGGCCGGCTTGCGGCCCCGTGAGGGTTGAGCAGAAGATAACGAATAAATGAATATAATAAACGCTATTATATTATATTCAAACCCTCCAAACCTTCCCTCAAAAAAGACCATTCCTGTAGGCTATGGAAGGGTCAACTTGGGGTCCCAATGAGGCCGTAAGGGGAGGTCACACTAAAAAACTTGCCACACTGGACATAGTGCATACAAATGCCCTTTTTTTTTAAATAACTGATAAATGCGTACGATAAATCTTCCTAAAGAACGAACCGATATGTGTTAGGTGGCCTAAGACTTTTGCACAGTACTGTAAGCGTTTCGCGTTTAAGGCAGTCAGAGTATGTACAGAGTATACGTCTAATGCTCGGTTAGTAACGCAGTTTCCGCATCGTAAATCGTGGAGCACCTGCAATAATGATAAGGTTTTTAAAAAATAAATAAATAAAAAAAAGCAGGGCTGTAAATCGACTTTGATTTGACTTCATCTTTCCCTCGGACTCCAGCTTAAGTAAGATCTCAGGGACTTGACACTTGGAATCCTGCTGGCCTGAGACCCGACTTGCACTCAGAATCTAATTGGTGTGACCGGGAGTAATACACACAGTGGAGTGTGTGCTCGCTGCTAGTGGCTCAAATGTCACAGTCGATACCGATAGCGGTGCATGTGGAAGGAATGTAATAGTGGAATTCGAATGCAATTTGGCGTCTCGGGCCATGACCGAGCCCCCGGTTGAGCAGGATGAAGAGGTAAATGGAAAGGCATTGTTTCTTATTTTTCATCCTTCTCTCTCTGTGCTCGCGCGGTGTGTGTACAAGGCTCTGTCTAATAGCCCTGGAACACACTCGTGAGCTCGTCTCTGCGCTAGCCCGGAGCATTATTTGGATAAATGATATCGCCTGTTGATTTGAGCACATCCTCAGCAGCGCCTATTTTCCATATTCCGCCCCCTCCCGTTTGTCTTTCTTTCCCTCGTCGGAGGCGGGGTGTTTTTTGGGGCGAAAGCGGCGCGCTTTCGTTCCGTCCTCCCGTTCCTATCCTGCATTTTAATGCCTGAGTGATGGCAGAGCTGTAAAAGGCCCAGAAAATGACTGCCTCTCCTGCTGACATTAGCTATCAATCATGAATAAACTAAACCAAACGCAGCCGTGCTTTTGCCTCTACCTGCCTGAGACGCGCACACACACACACACACGCACACACACACACACACGCACACACACGCACACGCGCGTTGAAAACGTAGCCCGTGAGGCATTTGTGGGAATGGCAGAGAGAAGCCATTTGCTGTTTTTCCCACGTAGGTGTGAATTAAGCATCTATTATTACTCATACGTTACGCGACGTTATGCTTCGCGCTCCTTTTATGCTCTGCCCAAAATAGAGCTCAGCAGTTGGATGAGGGCTTGGCTCGGCAGACGCCCTCGCCGTCCCTCTGGCACATTTTTCGATGAGAATATAGGTCCTACTTACTCACCTGCTCATGCCAGGCGGGGCACACTCATCCCTGAGAAGCAAGCACACACACACACACACACACACACACACACACACTATACTCTGTTCTGTATTTCGATAATGCCTAATACGCAGCATCGTAGCTGTTTGCATCCTCCCGCCCCCTCCCCAACCAGGCTGCTCTCTGCCTCTGTTCCAGACTATCAGACATGACAGTGCCAGCTGCGCTCCTGGCAGCAGCTTCGAGGAGGAGGATGAGGAGGACGAGGAGGAGGATGAGGAGGGAGGGGAAAGAAAGGAGTGAAAGAGGAAGGCGGAAATGAGAGGAGGGGGCGGGTGGTACAGGAGAGTGCAGGTTGCACGCAGTAGCGTCTGTCGGGTCCCCTGCCGGTACGAGTCACGTTTAAGAGCGCTCCCGGCTGGGGTTTTGGCCGGGCGAAGCGTCCGGGGCTGGGCCGCTCTCGATTTATAGAAAGACAGCTGTCAGCGCTGGCGTTTGGTGCCACCTCCAAAAGAGCGTGCTCATGGCTGACTCACCCCCACACAGTTTAACCTCTCCTCTCCTCACCTCTCCTCTCCTCTCCCGTACGGGCAGAACGGAGAGAGTGGGCGAGCAAACCCGAGCACCGCGTGTACACCCCTCGTTTCCTCGTTTTGATCGTCTATGAAAGGTTGACGCGTGCGCGCGTGCGTGTGTAAACGTTTCGCGAAACTGTCTGGATGTGTCTGTTTAACCAGACGGTGGGTTTGTGTTCGTCTTGTGTGTGATCATGCCTGGCTTAGTTCAGATAATTGGACTCCGAGCATATGTCTGGGTTTGAGTCACCGCGTGCGATCGTGTGCACCAAACAGAAATCACGACGCTCCCCCCCCCACCCCCCCACCCCCCGGCGTTCTCCTTCAGCGTAAACTACCCGGGGTCCCTCGGGGCATAGGTTCTGGGGACCAAATCCCATATACCGTACCCTAATAGCCCCCGTACGGAACGGTCAGAGTGGCACAGTTTGGTCCCGACCTGTGTGGGGTTTGCATTTTGTCCACGTTCAAACAAGGCATGCATTAGGGTCAAGTGGTCACTCTAAATTGGCCCATGACGAATGTGACTGGCTGAACAGCCGCTGATGCCGATGCGACAATAAAGAAACAAATAACTGAGACAAAGCTGAAACGTCTAACTTGGGTCCTAGCAAATAGAGCTAAGGAGAACTACTTTAGTTCCAGGGCCTTTTTAGGTTTGCGCACTTGACTGATCTTCTTGAAAGCTTGTCCTGATTTTCGTTTCCTGTTAAGGTTTCGATTCTTATCATCGATTCTGGTTCTTATGAATCCTTTTTTTTTTTTTTTTTTACAGTTTTCTTCATGTTCCTTTGGGCCGTGTTTTATTTTCAATTATAAAGTGTCCTTGTGTTTCCTCAAAGGTACTTGTAAATAAAATTCAAAGCGCCAAATGTTTAAGTTCTAAATAGCGTCCTTAATTAGTCCTTCGACTGTTTTTGCCGTTCATTTGAGCTTTTTTTATTTGTGTTGCTGAAGCTCAGTATCCGATGCATTAGAGGTAGAAGGAGTTTTAACCGCCTTCATAACATCTCAACACATATTTCCAAACGTATTACATTTCGCATTTTTCTCTTCTCTCAAATTGGAGCCAAACTATCGAGCGCTTTTGAGAGTCCATTTCCCACCGGCGCTCCAGCGGAGCAAAACTATCCGACGTCGTACCGGTCCTGGAAATCCTTAATACAGACGCAGTCATTTGCACGAATCGCAGCCGTGGATCTGAAGCGTAAAACGCATCCGCAGGAATCAGTCCGTGAAATCGAGATCCTTTTTTAACAGGTAACCGGTTCTTGAAATTTTGAGAACTTGAGGCGTGTTTTCACTTTATTCTCGGCGCAAAGACCTGTCGTTTAAACGGCTACTGGTGTACGACCAATCCCTGTACACTTACCTCACTCAGAGTAAATGTAAGAAACGCTTTTACCCTTCGCTTTTTCCATCCTGTTCGGATTTGGAGTGCTTTCTGATGGGGGTCTGTTGGGGGCTGTGCAAAATATGCCTCCCCAAGTGCTTCTCTTTCGTCTTCTTTTCGGTTTTATGGCGACTGACATACGTATTGGTGCATTATCACCACGGGGTGGACCGGATTAGGGGCGTCGTCTTTGGAAGATTGCACCATTGAGTGTTTTATCTAGGGTTCCCACCTCCAACCTTGTTTGAGAACTTGTTTTTTCAGTGTTTGTCTTTCTTGAGGCAGGCTTCCCGACTCCTGTCCCAGACCAGATTGTAAGTGTCCTGTGTGAGTGTCCTGTACGTTTGTGTACCTTAGAAAATGTACATTTATAACGTCCTTATCCACAGCGACTTACAACTCATACAGTCTTACAATCCCAGCCGTTGTGGGTTAAGGGCTCTTGCTCAAGGACCCAACTGTGGCAGCTTGACAGAGGTGGGATCTGAACCCTGGACCTTCTGGTCCAGAGTCCAGGACCTTAACCGCTAGGTCACCGCAGTCCCAGTGGCATCACCCTTTGGTTTTCCAAAGTCTAGTGTAGTTCATATCTGAACCGTTGCTCGGGTTTGAGTTTTACGCTGACCTCTTTTTAACCCGGCCCGCCCAGCTTGTTTGATACGCAGTTTTCGCGTCTGCAGTTTTTTTTTCCCCGTTTGTTTCTCGGCGCGGCGAAAGGCGTGAGATGATTACGCATGTGCTGCAGATGCAGCGGCTGGAGATTAGGCTGAAAAACAATGGAGTATGGTGTTAAATCTGTCAGGATTAAATATATGAAGAGCAGATGGGGATGCGAGTTCTGACTGTGCTCAACATGAGCGAGCGAAAGTGTGTGTCTCTCTATCTGTGTGTGTGTGTGTGTGTGTGTGTGTGGTTTCGTCTTCGGAAAACGATCCCCCACACTCTCCCCGCATTGAAATAAAGCTCGGTGGGTCAGACGTCAAAGCCTACATGTGTGCGGCTGAGTTTAAGTGACTGTGTGAGAGGCGTAAAAAGAGCTCGTGTGTATTAAGCCCGAGCTCCTCTGGGTCACGTTCAGCCGGCCGAGGCACTCCGGGGTCGGCTTAGTTTAAAAGCGCCTGGAAGCGAGCCGCGGGCCCATCACTCAGCACTCCCACGTCCAGCCATGTGCAACAGGGTGATGACGGACGGACGGACGGACGGACGCCGTCTGACACCGGTTTGAGCGGCTTCTCTTACGACCGTGCTGCTCAGGGAAAACCGTTCCCACATCAGCATAAAAGAAAACATTCGGCTGTGACACTAAGACGGTGTCGGCAGATCCTGTGGGCCAAGAACGATAACGCGCTGATGAGACGAGAGGAGAACTAGCACTCCAGTGTTTGTTCTGAAACACCTCCATAACAGATACCCAGGGGCACACAGACTGGGTGTGTACCGAACTCTGAAAGCGAGCATACGGGAAGTCGATCACGGGCCTGACAGAACTGCAAATGTCATTCCCTGTTTCTCTTATCTCATATTACTAGAGCTGGCTGCACCGCTTATGAGACTGGAGCGACACCAAGAGTCAAATCCGAACCTGGAGGTGATTAGACGGCCCTGGAACAGCGCGTACCCGTGGCGAACGGGGCTCTTCAGGCTCTAAGATTTATAAGATGGTAAATGTCGTTAGTATCTACTCATGGACATTGGCACAGCGCTGAGGACGGTGGACGGTGCCAGGAATAAAAGACAGGGAGAAGGGAAAAAGGATCCAGTGCTATTGTTAAACGTTCTGGGGCGAATACCAGACCGATCGTTTCATCTCGGCATCATCATCGTCCCTCGGTACTGTAATGATGTCAGACTGGAAGCTAAGCGATCCCAGAAAGCAGCAGTTACACTTCATTAGCCGTCCTGAACTTGAACAACCTCTCTCAGCTCATGACGGCTCTCAAGGTTTATGACAGTTTTGCATGGAAATCGAGCCTAAACAGGGTCGCTCGGGTTATCGCGACCTCTTCTAAGAGATGGGTCCATCACCAGGCACTTTGGCACCAAACAGGGCTCGTTTGGGAGGAACTAATCTGTGCGGAGCTCCTCTAGAACTACATTCGTTCCAGGGTCTGCGCTGGGAACCATGGAAATTCTTCTTAGATGACTCAAAATCGTTTTTGTACCTCCGCCGTCGCATCTGGGCTCAATAAAGTCCCAGGAGAATCTTTTTCCCTACCTAGAAAGATGTTGTTCTGTACGGACACGCGTGCTCACGTCACTCGGGGTTCCTACGCATCGAGAGAGAAAAAAAAAATGATCCTGAAACGGGAGCCGAAAAAGTCCCTATACGCGTCGTTCCAAGAACTACAATCGTCCCCGGTTCCTGCCCGTAAGCAAGGCGCTTCGTCCAGCGGTTCTATGAAATACAGACCGAATATGATGCAAGTTCCCGTCTCAGACCAAGCACATTGCTTAGAGGGAGAACATGCTTAACTACGCCGGGGCACCCGGGGTCTCCTCACAGTCCAAGCACGACTCGAGGGACACCTGAACCTCTGAGGCCGGCAAACGTAAATTGGAACTCAAGTATTAGGCCACCAACATGTGGTTGATGCTCTGACCCAAATACACCGCCGAGAAGAACGAGGGGATTTTTCCAAATGAATGATTTTTGTATGCGTCGCTCCACAATCCTCTTTTCCACTGGCAAGTTATAATGTAGTAGAAAAATACTGCTAAAAAAAAAAAAAGAAATCATGAAATATCCCCCATTGCCTTGTGAGCGGTCTAAATAAATAAAATAATGGCGTATCTAAGCTAAAGGGCGGCCTCAGACTTTTGCACAGCGCTGTACGTTTTTGTGCGTTGTCTCTCCGCATGGCAACCCGACTATGGATGGACACACAAAAATTAGGGGCTATTTCATGAGCAGTACATTTCTACTACATTTTTTAAATTCCACGTTTTTTTTTTTTCCCCCGCCCATCCGACGTCATTAACGTATACTCGATATCTCCTGGAAGCTTTTTCTCCCAGGCTTTTCTCCTCTGCATTTCAGAAATTTCCCCCTCGTCAGGTTGCTAAGCTGCTGTTCCAGAATGGCACGACGCTTTCGCCTGCGCTGTCAGGAGCAAAAAAAAAAAAAAGGAAAAAAAGAAAAGAAAAGGCACTCCGCAGGTACGTTGTTGTTCTCCGAGGCACAATAGAATATAAATGCACCCTCAAAGGCACAATAATGGTGCTAAGGGTCTAATTATGTTGATCAAATGAGTTTTCAAGGTAAATTACGTTCCCTTTTCCGAGCAACAACGGCGCAAATAAAAGGTACAAAAGACGTGTCGTTGAAATGTGGAACCCCTGCGAGGAGAGAAAGGAACAGTTTAGTATGTTTTTTTTTTGTTTTGTTTTGGTTTTTTTTGTTACCCAAGCTTGTAGGAAAAGAGGTATGGATAATATAACGTTATGGATAATGAATGGAAAGCCCATATGTCCTGCCTCCGCTTAGGTCCTCTGGCTATTCTTACTTAACCTCTAGCTCTGCTGCAAATCGAATGCCTTAAAGCTGTGTATGGACATGACCTAGTAACCGTTAGCGATGGAAATACCCCGTGTAGGGCTGACCCTAGGGTCTGGAGAACATCTAGGTGGGTTTCTACGGCTTTGGGTACGAGCACCCGTACAAAAAGCGATTGTACTTTAGTGCATTCATTCATTTATTCGTTATCTTCCGCTTAATCCACACTGGGTCGCGGGCCGGCATCTCTGGGCGCAAGGGCAGGAACAACCCCAGACGGGGCGCCAATCCTTCGTGGGGCACACGCACACAGTCACGGCCACTTTAGAGTCACCAATTTACCTAACACGCATGTCTTCGGACTGTGGGAGGAAACCGGAGTAAACCCACGCAGACACGGGGAGGACAGGCAGACTCCGCACAGAAAGGACCCAGGCCGCCCCGCCCTGGGATCGGACCCGGGACCTTCATGCTGTGAGGCGGCGGCGCCGCCCCGCCGAGCCCCCCTTGTGCCGCCCCGTTTGTAATGCCCTTCCAGTGTCATGACGTAGCAGTGCCTAAAAATAACAGGTCGAATTCGCCCTGAGTAGGCAGTATATTTAAACGTGACCTAATCAGAATGCGAACACACTCCAGTTGTAGGTTGTGTGTGTTTGGATATATCATGCGTACCTTTTAAAAGCATTTGAACCTCAACATGCTTTTCTCTCACAAGGAGGGCGTGGCTTAGGGTGTACAAGGGCATCCGCGGGTGGGGGATAGCATAGATCCGCTGAGCGTTAGAGGTGTAGACGAGCCCCGAGAAGACGAAAATCCACGACACGGTGTGTCAGGTTCCACCGCTCGGTTTCCCGGGAGACTCGTTCGACCGCGACGCCGCCGCCGGCGGATAAATCGCCTGCGTCGCAGTCGCAGTCGCTCATTATAGGCTCCGCCGGCCGTGGTGGGTCAGCTGAAGGGTGATGGGATGGGAAAGGTTAGCCTGTGCTACCGATATTAGAACCGGCCTGTCAGGTCATGGTAGGTTAAGCTTAGTGTTTTGGTGAACAATCTGCCCCTACAGATTCCTCCTTATTTACCGTACCGAACCTAAAGGGCATGGCAAGCCTCCCGGGCGTAAGGCCCCCCCCTCGCCGGTTAGGACGTCTCATCTCTCATCTCAGGTTACACAAAGAAAACAAAGCCTGCTCATTATGAATGCGCGATGTGACCCCCCGGGTTGCACTGTAAATACAGTGCGTGGGTGTGTGTGTGCGCGCGCGCGCTTATTTAATTGCCTAAAACCCAGAGAATCCGTTTTTGCCCACATGCACTCGTACATACGATTAATGGGCGAGCGCGAAACCTGAATCCTGCCCAAGCTGTCCCAAGGAGCGTTTGCACGTCCCGCTAGCGAGGGTGCTCTTGATTAGGGAGGCGTGTGATTGGGAAAGTCTGTGGGCTGTCTCGTTCAAGCTGGCTGTTCAGAACTGGTGTTTGCCCGCCATTATCAGAGCCCTTTTCCGAGCCTGGTCCACTTTGGCATTTTCTTCCATCTGTAGATCCATCGATCCGGTCTGCCCGCCGTCTCCGGCTATCAATCCGTTTTTGAAGGGCTTACACCGGGCTATGCTTTTACGAAGCACCGCGCTGTGACTTGAATCCTGTATTGCCATCACAAGGTGTGAGAGAGCGGGGGGGGGGGGGAAGGGGGGTGGGTGGTGGATTAAAAAAAAAAACCCTTTCCACAAGTTTAAGGGGCGCTGCGTTGCGAGCGGATCAAGGAGAGGAAGCAGAGCAATGGCGACACCAGTCGGTTCTTGGAGGAATTGCGGGTATTTTTGACCCCTCGCTCAGGGTAAGGTGTTCAAACATCATTTTTGTTTTCCTCACACGCACACACACGCACGTACCAAAGAGGGATTTATATTTATATATAAAATTACTAACCTTAAGCCATCTGTTGCTCTGAACGAACGAACAGGCACCACCACCCTAATGAAAAAAAAAAAACAAAAACAGACCGGCGTGATGCTTCGAGCAGGTTTTTGCTGGGGCTTGCTGGTGACCAGCGCATGCTGGTCTTTTCTGGGTATGCTGGTTCAGCAACAAAACCAGCAAGATCATACTGGTCAACCAGCAAAACCAGCACCACATCAGCTTAAGCCAGCATGGATCTGATGCTGGGTGGCGCTTGGTTTTTTTTTTTTCGGTGTAGGGTTCAGATTAGTGCTCCAACCCAACCAAGCCAAATTGTCCATTAAGAAGGGGGCACTGCGTTCAACTGAACGCCCATTAGTCATGGAAGAAAACACACTGCTCCCAAAAATGAATTTCTAAAAGAATATGAAGAGAATCCCAAAAGAACGGCTGGACAATCTGATCCTGTCCGTGCCCCATCACTCTTGGGTGACCATACACCCTACTGAACAGTCAACGTGGGGGCACTCTGGTCCAGTTTGACATGCTCCTGTTCACCCCCATGAATATATCACTTACTACTCAATGACCATCAGTCTGGCATCTGTGGGCGATTGGGACTGTGGTAGCCCAGCGGTTAAGGTACTGGACTCTGGACCAGAAGGTCCAGGGTTCAAATCCCACCTCCGCCAAGCTGCCACAGACCCAGTTGTAAGTCTCTCTGGATAAGGGCGTCTGCTAAATGCCGTAAATGTGAAATTTCTGCAATCAAGTTGCTTTTCTGCTTCATACTCATTTTAAAATACCCCTCTCATTTTTGTGAGCAGTTTACTTTCATTAAAGAAGTCCAGTATTACACTATAAACACTTTACAGCATTTTGTTAGCCCCCCCCACAGATCAGGTACTACATGGGTGGTGGAATATTCTCACTGATGTTGTCCAGGCGATGGATCAGACACAGCAGTGCTGGTGGAGTAATGAAAGGCTGTTTACTTAATGTGCGCTCCATTAGACACGTCTACCACATTGTGTCACCTTGTAGATGTAAAGTCAGACAGTAGCTCGTCTGTTGTTGCCCAGTCTGTGTTAGTGCTCGTCTGGCTAAACGCTGCCTACAGGGTGCCGGTGGCTGGATACTTTTGGTTGGTGGGCTATTTTCAGGACTATTTTAAAAACTCTAGGAGACGCTGCCTACAGGGTAGCGGTGGCTGGATACTTTTGGTTGGTTTGCTATTTTCAGGACTATTTTAAAACCTCTAGCAGACGCTGCCTACAGGGTGCCGGTGGCTGGATACTTTTGGTTGGTGGGCTATTTTCAGGACTATTTTAAAAACTCTAGCAGACGCTGCCTACAGGGTGCTGGTGGCTGGATACTTTTGGTTTTTTTTGCTATTTTCTGGACTATTTTAAAAACTCTAGCAGCACTGCTTTTTTCTGATCTACTCTTACCAGCACAGTAGAAACTGCAGTGCTAAGAATGATCCGCCACCCAAATAATATCTGATGTGCGCTGGTCCTGTGCCGGTTAGCCGAAAGCGTTAGAGAGTTACAGAGTGTAGCATGTAGAGTAACAGAAGGATGACAGGCTGTAACTGTAGACACGACGTGCTCATGTATGGTGCATAGTGGAACTGATCGAGTGTAGAAACCCACATGCAAGTCAAATGCTACCCAATCACCAGGTGAATTAGTTTACGCTGTATTAAATCGTAAGCGGTGCCAAAAAGTAGGTCACCCTTCAGCCTGGGAGCAAGAACTTTTTTAATGTTGTCCTGGTGGAAGCGGCCATGGAAACATGGTAGACTGTGCCCATAAAGGGGTGCACACGGTCAGCAACAGTACTCAGGTAGTCTGTGGGGTTCAAACCATGCTCAGTTGGTATTAAGGGACCCCAGCGTACACCGGCATAACCGCTGATCATTCTGGCGCTCCCGTTCGAACTGTAGCCTCGGTTTCCTGTTCCTAGCTGACAGGAGTAACCAAGATCCAAAAGCACACAGCTGTAAGGTCTATAAATTCAAGCTTTCCCCCTTTTTCCCATTCACACCAGACTTTAGGAAGGTGCTGCGCGTCTGTTTGTTTTATTAGGCGTTCATATTGCATGAGAAACATACAAAATGAAACACACAGTACTGGCCAGAAGTGTTAGGCCACCACTCGATTAGCACTGGTGTAACAGCCACCCAGCTGCCAAATGCTACTATACCACTGCAGAATACCGCAAACAAATTTTTGCTGTGCTTCCTGGGCGTACAGAGACTAAGAAACAGTGATACTTGGTCTACATATAACTGCTAAAAAAGGTCCAATGTTGGAGTGCCGATTAGGCGCACAGCTAACCAAAGCGCGTTTGGTCTGTTTACTTAGCGGACGGCAGAACGAAGAGCGAACGGCGTTTTCACTAAAAAAAAATAGTTCAGTCTGAGTGGAAAAAGAGACTGAATGTAAGAGAGTGTTCGGTTAATAAGAGTCATAACAGCACACGTTAGAGAGGAATGACGGCGCAGGGCTGAATAAACAACGGATTTACTGTGACGTGCCGCGTAAGAAAAGTGCAGGCAGGCAGAAGTTTGCTGAAGGAGCGCTGGAGAAGTTTCCAGAAAGTAAGAGTTTGCTCAGGAGCACAGGCTTGGAGAAAAATACAAAACACCGAGTTGGATAAAAAGGGAAGACGTTGCTGTGCCACGTAGGAAGCCTTTGACATTTATTTCATGCTGTTAAACCGAGTCGACGAGAAGAAAGCGAGAAGAAAGCTGCAGATTAATGGTAAAGTTACACCAAAAGTGGATTTTTCCCGAGTTTTTTTTTTTTTTTTTCGCTCCTGTTGCTTCTCTCTCTCTCTCTCTCTCTTCGTGCGTGTGTGTGCGCGTGCGTGTGTGTGTGTGTGTGTGTGTGTGTGTATCACACAGAGCTACGATCAAAGCTGCTTGCCCTATTGGAAATAAAATCGTTTTCCACCGCCTTTAACGCTCAGACTTTTGACATCTTCTGTTGCTTGTGCTGGGCTGTGAAACCCAGCGTTTCGTTTTCCGCTTGGAATGTAACAAACGTTTATTTGCTTATTTATTTATTTCCTTGCCAAAATCTCCTTTCTTCCCAACTCTTACAGGCCCTCAAACGCTTAACCACTGCAGAAAGTGGTCAATAGGCCAATGAAGCGGTTTGGTCACTAAACCAAGGTGGGATTAGTCGTCGTTAGGGTTTACTTAGCCTCAGTAAAAGGTCGGTTTGGAATGAAATCACTTGTAAATCGAATACTGTGTCTCTCTGGCTCTACTTTTAAAGCGTTTACCTTTAGTCATATAGACTGGACTGATACAGTCCTACAGTTTGCCGGATTTGCTCGTTGCTCAGTAACAGTAGGAGCTTGGCAGAGGGATTTGAACCCTGGAGCTTCTGGTCCACAGTCCAGTACCAATAACCAATAACCAGTAAGTCACTGGTCCAGCAGATCTGTACCAGATCTTGTGTTTGGAACAGGAGTGACGCTTTGAGATTCTCTTATGATGTACCTTAAATCCAAGGCATAATTGAGAGGAATAAACGAAATATATCTAAAATAAAATCAGTTCTGATTTTCTGTCTGTCTTTATAGTAGGAGGTGGTTTTAACGAACTCAGAAAATCTTTGCTTGTGAAGATAATGGCTTCGTTTACCAATTCAAGGTAGTGGGGAGTAAGGAGGCAGGACAGGGTTCAAGGCAGGAGTTTTGAAATGCGTGGTGGACGAAGTTAGGTCTGATTATCTGTAAATAATCTCTAGGCTGGTCGAACCGGGGGTAAACAGTGTTAAGCGTTAAGTGCTAATGTGGTAGAAAATGGACAATTCCGTGCCAGAGTCAGTGTCACCATGGAAACGCAACATTAGGAGAGGAGGAAATGTTACTTGGGTCTAGGTTTAATGTAATTTTCCCTTGATTGCTGGCTTGTTGGTTTCGTACGAGGGTTAATCGTGCCGCTGTTTATAGCACGTTCAGGACCGAAGTCGTCAGCTCGCCTTCGGAAAACAAAAAACAGGCTGTATTTAAAAAAAAAAAAAAAAAAACGTATCTAGAAATAAGAGACTGAGAGCTTAAAAAAAAAAACAAAAAAAAAAAACTTTTCGATTCGGATGAAAGTTGACCCAGTTATGATTTCCTAAACTGTGGAGATTTGCAGATCATCGTTGAATTGGCTGTTTGGATGAAACCAAATTATCCGAAAGGTGAATTTTGAGAGGCGGCTTTTAGCGCTTTAGCTTAGTTTTTAGTTTTTGGAAAACAGATGTTAAACTGGGTGTATCTTTTGTGCTTTTCATCGTTCTTGGGCTTTTTTTCTGAATGAATACGTCCCAAAAACATGGTTTAAAAGCAAACTGTTAAGAGTTTTTTGGGAAGTGAGAGTTTCTTACCAGGGCTGGAGCTTCTTGCAGGAGCTTCTTGCTGGAGTAGGAGTTTCTTGCAGGAGCTTCTTGCTGGAGTAGGAGTTTCGGGCAGGAGCTTCTTGCTGGGGCAGGAGCTTCTTGCTGGGGTAGGAGCTTCTTGCAGGAGCTTCTTGCTGGAGTAGGAGCTTCTTGCAGGAGCTTCTTGCTGGGGTAGGAGCTTCTTGCAGGAGCTTCTTGCTGGAGTAGGAGCTTCTTGCAGGAGCTTCTT
>JAUZST010004956.1:5000-15935 GCA_034779995.1 Parotocinclus haroldoi
AATTTTGGAAGTTGCTCAGATGAGGGGTGCCATCATTCGAATTGTGAACATCCTTGCCGTCATGCAAAAGAAATGACTGGGTTTCGTATTTCCGCAGTTTGGGGGTTGGTGCGCACACACACACACACACACACACACACACACACACACACACACACACACGAACGCTACAGAACACATTTCGTTTTGTGGTTCTGCATTTCGATGTTCATTTCGCTCAGTTAGGAAATCTTGATGACAGCAGAACCGGGAAACAGAAATTCCTTGTACAGCTTGCACTTGGCAAATCAGGAATCTGACTCACACACGCGCACGCACACACACACACGAACCCGAACAAGCACACACACACACACACACACACACACACACACACACACACAGAGGGTCTTTTCAGCTGTTGGAGTTGATCCAGTCTGAAGGTTGAGATCATGTTGTGATCGCATTCCTTCCCAGAACCGCAACCCTCCCGGGGCGACAAGGGGAACGTCTAGAGTCAGGGCACATTTCTATACGTTCTAATCATTCAACGATTAGTTATTGATCCGTTATTAGTTTACACCAGAACTCTAGACACACTAGATTTAAAGCACACTTATCAGCCACATTTCTACCAAATATGTGACATTTGAGGCTTTGGGGCTTCTTCATTTCGCTTGTTTGGAAGTATTTTCACTTCACTAAGTGCTTGACTACATTTCCCACAATACTTTTCAACTCCAACTAGAGCAAAAAAAAATCCACCCCGAACACCTTATCTATCCGTGTTGCTAATAAACGTGCGAATTGATGAGTTACTTAATGGGACTTAACTGCCTTATGCTTCATGAAGCATTTGACTGCATTTCCCACAATGCTTCTCAACTGCACTTATTTACCAGTGCAAGGATTGAGCTGCGTTGCATTCTGGAATTCGGAGTCCAGTCGTAAGTCTCTCATGCATTCATTCGTTGTTTTGCTTTACATGCTTATTTCAATTCAGGGTCTTCAGCACAGGGCACAAGTCGGGAACCCATCCTGGCCAGTGCACACTCTTGCGTACTGGGGCACTTGAGAGACACCAAGTGACCTATGGCACTTCTTTGGAATGTGAGGTGAAATTAGAGTACAGGGAGGAAATCCACACAGACACAGAGAAAATGCAAGCCTTAAACAGTCGGAAATCCAATCTGGACCTGACAGGACAGGCAAAAGCGCTAATAATAATGCTCATTTTCATTTTAAAGACCCACAGGGGCGGTGCGGTGGCTCGGTGGGTAGCAGTGCTGCCTCGCGGCAAGAAAATCCTGGGTTCAATCCCAGCGTGGAGCAGCTTTTGTTCTTTCTGTGTGGCGTCTGCATGAGTAGTCTGCATGTCCTCCCTGTGTCAGTGTGGGTTTACTCTGGGTACTCCGGTTTCCTACTAAAGACATGCATGTTAGGCTAGTTGATTACTCTAAATTGGCATTGACTTTTGTGTGTGTGTGTGGGAGTATGTAACTATTTCTGCTATAACCTGGTGTGTCGCTGAAATGGTCGATAGTGACGTTAAATAAACAGACAAACAAACATAAAGACCCACACTAGTCCTTGTTGTGTTCAATTTCTCCATCTTTTTCTTTATAACTATTTTACTGTTTGGCCTGAAAGCAAAAGGGTTCAAAATTCAAGACTGCAGATCTAACCAAGCAGGGGTTTTGTTCCCTGAATCGGTGGGTAATAACGCCAAGCCGAGCTCATTGGGCGGAGCTACCCCTTTCAGGTCGGTTTAAGAAATCATTCGAACGTGACAGCTGACCTTGCCCGTCCGATTTTAGCTTTAGCGTTGAGCTCTACAGAGGAAGCGCAACTGCTAAATCAAACTTTAGGACGTCACGATTGGTCGCCGCACATCTGACGACCGGAGAATGGAGCTTGTTTTTAAGTAGGTTAACTCTTCGCTTCTCGCTTCTTTAGGGTTTGGGCTTTGTGCCCGTAACTAATGCGCAGTAATTGTGATGAATGCTCTGGTTGATTTGAGCCGAACGTTAACGAATGCCGTGTCGATTTGTTTGTTTCAAGAACCGGGCTAACAATTGTTAATTGATTAGTAATTAGTTTGGATCATTTTACTCTTAAGTGAAAGAGCGTGTGTGGATTTGAAACCCTACCCGCTCTGAAGTTCTATTCCAGATTCCAGAACAGTCGCTAATCTACGTTTAGCAAGCATCGGCTTTTCGAAAGCTACGCACGCACTCCATTCATTTATTCGTTTATTTATTCAGGTCGACATTTATGGCCCTGAGGGCCTTGCTCTAAGAGTCAGGCCGATTTTTGGCTGTAGAGGTAACAGCGGTACACAGTAAATTAACTGGAGCTTGCGTATGATAGCCGTATGCTCCGTACCAATGACTCAAAGTGCACAAGACAAGCAAATAAGCTTCAAGTTCCATTGCAGTCTGTTGTTCCCTCCACAGCGCTATTTTCCTTGCTTATAAAACGTTCATAAAATGTTAACAAAACAGTATTAACATTATGAATAATCTGAATTGGCTGGACCTCCCAAAGCAAATCGATGGTGTACACGCTAAAGAAAAATATAAGCTTTCAGCTGTGTGTGATAGTGAAAGTGAAAACTATTGTATTTAATGTCTGCGTTTGCATTTTTCTCTGATCAGCAACGTT
This sequence comes from Parotocinclus haroldoi, assembly GCA_034779995.1. NCBI lineage: Eukaryota > Metazoa > Chordata > Actinopteri > Siluriformes > Loricariidae > Parotocinclus > Parotocinclus haroldoi. The sequence goes on from JAUZST010004956.1 coordinate 7,644, forward strand.
TTGTCTTCATCAAATGAAGCCGTGAAAAAAACAGGTAATGAAACTAAACGTAAAACGTGTTTTTAGGTCTGAATTTTTGTCTCAGCCTTCAGCGATGTCTGGCCAGTGCTAAGCTCATCTCATTCCTGACGAAACCTGATTTGCAAATCCTGCAAATATACGACTTACGATACTGTGACTTAATGATTGGAACCCGATAATGAACATAAATACGCATCCAGCGCAACCATTGCTCTGACGTTTGAATAGTACACGCGGTACTCTCTCGCACTCGGACGAGGAAGTCGGCAGTGCGTGTGACGTGGCGGGAGAGAGGGGTCGTGAAGAAAAGCTGTGGTTGCGCAATAATCGTTTTGGTTTCCCACTTTCAATGCATTATTAGGTCAACCGGGAGATATAAAATACTTGTTTGTGAAATATTCGTCGTAGTAATGGTTTTGCTGTAGTTTCATGTAAGTGTTTTAATTATTTATGGCACGCGACGCACCAAGATACTCTCGCTCTCGCTGCTGGGAAATGTAGTTCGGCTTCAAATGTCTTTCATATATTCGTATCCCCATATTAAACCCGGGGACTACCTGTATTACAAGCTAGCGAAAATCCCGATCGGCTGCATGGAAAATTCTAATCTGGATATGATTGGGATCAGATATGATTGTTCTGCACGGGCCTTTCAAGTTCCACGACGATCCATCAAATGGCTCATGGGTTCCAGCTGTGTTTAGAAGCCCGAATTAAAATATTCCCATTTATTACAGGAAACAGGAAACATCCTGCAGCTGCTCTTTAAGCCTGTACTTAAACAAGGTAGATTTTATATAACAGAAGCGCTCTGGGTTTTTTTTTTTTTTGCAGCTTTAATTATATAAAAGGTTTACGCCCCTGAGAGCAAGAGCCGCAACAAGCAGAGACCTGATTTGTGACAAGAGCCCAAGCAAACGAGAGAAAAAAGCAGAAGATCTTTAAAACCCTTGCCTGCTCGATACCTGACACTCTGGCTCTCTCCACTGCTTCGTTCTAATGCCGCTGAGGGATGGGTCGATGCTGCGCTCTGGACGCGTCCAATATCTAATTTGAACTCCCTGACAAATACATGATTACTACCGGGCTTTAAATCTAATAAACAAGCTCACAAAGAGCGGTGTGAGTCAGGACCGGGCTCGTTTAAATATATATAAAGTAGCAGAGCACGACCGAGAGCCGTCCTTTTATTGGTAATAAAAAAGCAATACCATTTGTTGTCCTATAAAACACAGACACTCTGCTTAAACAGGAGAAACATCGATACACACTTTGCTTTGTGTGTAATTTAATACAACGGGGGTGGATTGTGAGATTATTGCACTACTTATGTGCACCTTCTCTTGATATTATATACACCGATCAGCCATAGCATTAAAATCACCTCCACCTAATGTCCCGGACCCATCGAGGCATCGACTCCACACAACAATCCTGAAGGTGGCTGCGCACCAAGGCCTAAAGTCTGAAATGAGTAGTGAAGTGGGGCCTCTGTGGATCAGACTTGTTTCTCCAGCGCATCCCACAGAAGCTCGATTGGACTGAGACAAAGCAAACTAATATAATAATAACCGTGAACTAATCACCGTGCAGATTACGGAGATCAGGACAAACTCTGGGAGTCAGCTGTCCATGACGGGTTTAACCCAGCTAAGATACCAACACAAAAACACACTCAGCAAACCCTGGTGGAATCGTTCTGCAATTAAAAGAGACGAGAGAAGGCAAGGCAAAACAAGCCGAGAGAAATATTACATTACAGGGCCAAGCTGGGCGCCTGAGAGAGTTCTTTTGAAGGCCAAAATATCGTTTCATTGTTCTATTCTTTATTTCACCTGTATTTCACATTGAGCGTGTTTGCGTAAGTGCAAAAAAATCTGATTTCGGCCGAGTTTACATGCGCTTGAGTAATGGTAATGGGAAACCCGCCCGGTTTACGTGACCCGGGCAATAATCGGATTCCGGCTTCGCATCCAGCCAATAATCTCACAGAAATAAGCTTCCGTTTAATCGTTTTTCATTTTATTGAATATATATCGGGTTTCGGTCTCCATAAAGGCCGATTAATTCTGTGCTCCCTTTATTTCATGGTTGCCAGATCAGACAAGAGAGCCCCCTACCTGACGTTTGAAAATAAGCCCCAAAAGAGGCGAGGCGGCCGCTGTGCGCACGTGGGCAGACTGCCAAATCACATCTGGTACACGTGCTATTCATACTACAATTTGACTTCAGTAAAATCCAGCTCTATTTATCGGTTATTTAATCTGAGTTCTAAATGCTGTATGTATATGAGCACGATCATGATCCAAATCCGATCGTGATCCGATTATTAAGTGTTTATCTGGGCTCACATATACAGTGTGCAATACTGGCTCAGAAACACCTCGTTTGTGGAGTCTGCATGTCCTCCCTGTGTCTGTTCGGGTTTACTCCGGGTACTCCGGTTTCCTCCCACAGTCCAAACACATGTGTGATAGGTTAAGTGGTGTCTTTAAATTGGCCCTCAGTATGTGACTGTGTGTGTGTGTGTGTGTGTGTGTGTGTGTGTGTGTGCCCTGCGATGGGCTGGCCATGGACAGCTCATTGTTTAATTGGGATTTCTTTATCTATTTATAGTAGAAATCTTGAGTAGAAATCTGATGATGTGTTAAATCGTATTAACGCCTAAAACACTGAATGTCCTGTCCTGGGTCCTGTACATTACATGCTTCCATGACACTATGTTATACTGCAATAACATAACCTACTATTCTCATTTTCCTCTCCTAGTAATCCCTAAACCACTATCTGCAGATGCGCCTTGTCATTTGGTGTTTGCGGATTGCCAGAATTGCTGAACGACTCGCACATAAGGCCGTGCTGGATTCGAGCCAGCGAGCTGTAAATCACTCGTCTGCAGGCGCCAAAACTATTTCCTCTCTCTCTCTCAATTCTGTAATGAATATCTCTCTCTCACACACTCATAAACACAGACCTTCTCTACGATCATGCACTTCATACCATCAGGACAGTCATTCCCACAGCAAGGCATTGAATAGAGCAGCAACATTTCCAGATACCACACACACTCTCACACACTCACACTCACACACTTACACACACACATACGGATCTTCCCAATGGCTTTGGGAACAAAACACCGATTGTACTTTAGATCGTTCTGAACGCTCTATTCCCCCGAAAGAAAGGGGACGGGCGGCCAGATTCACCCAAATACAGCCGAAGTTTCTTAGTAGGCTTAGTTTCACTGCAGACTGGGGAAAGGAAGAACCGCGTTTCATAGGCACTTCCTGTAGGAGAAAAACAAAGAAAAAATCTAGAGGACACACAAACAACCAAAGCTGTCAATAAAATTACCATTTCAGTAATTGGGTAGGTTTCAGAGGCTCAGAAGTCTTCAGCCATCAAGTGTCTCTTTTGTTCTAAGGGGTGTAAATGAGGGAAGTCGGCGCCAGGCGCCAAGCAGCTAAACACACGCAGATAATCAATTACAGTCAAAAACAATTACCATCCAAATCCCCTTTTCAATGTTGGAGCTATTCTAATCCCCGACCACACCATCGAAACCTCGAACGGGTCATAACGACAAATATTTAAACATTTTGCACCTTAAATCCTGAACCACTCAGAAGGTCCTCTGTACCACCATTTTATATCTATCGCATCATCAGAATCAAACCCGGTGAGCATAAAAGCAGCAGAGGTCCGAGACGCCACCATGAGCTACACTGTTTCTGGAGTTATATGGGGTACACTGTTTCTGGAGTTATATGGGATACACTGTTTCTGGAGTTATATGGGGTACACTGTTTCTGGAGTTATATGAGCTACACTGTTTCTGGAGTTATATGGGGTACACTGCTTCAGATTAGGGGACTCAAATATTCCATATCTTACTAAAAATACATTTTTGGATTTTTAAACGTAATGGAATTTTACAGCTAATGGAACTATTTTTTCCAAAACATTCTATTATTGCAGTTTTAGTGATATGTGATGCCATTTTGGACTCCACTTCGAAGCATGTTTAGGCTATAAGGCAAACATAAAGCAGCAGTCCATCCATCCATTATCTTCCGCTTAGCCCACATGGTCACAGGCCAGCTTGTGCCCACCTGACAACACTGGGCGGAAGGACAGGAACAACCCTAGGCCAAACACACACACAGTCACACACTAAGGGCCACTTTAGAGATACCAATGAACCTACTGCATGTCTTTGGACTGTGAGGATGCCAGAGTAACATGAGCAAACCCACACAGACACGGCGGAGAGGACATACAGACTCCACCCAGAAAGGACCCAGGCTGCTCCACCCTGGGATTGAACCCTTCTTGCTGTGAGGCATCGGTCCTAAACCCCCCCACCCCCACCCCCGTGCTGAAGCAGCAGATGTGATATTTAAAAGCTTAAAGAACTCTTGTTAAGGACAACAGCAACATTTTTCGAGCTTGAACAATCACTCAGCCATCTGAACCATACTAAAATATTTTGGTCCGCACCTAGGACACAGCGAACAGCTCGCAAAGAGTCTCCGCTCCAATCACACGGCATTAAACGCACTCGAAACCGTCTGATTTGACCAGTTCAATTCAGCAGTACTAAACGCATTTTATTACGTCAACTAGGCATCACCAAGGTCATTAAACAACCAGACGCTACTTCATTCACTTATCCAGCTCACATTTGCCCTGACAGACGCATGAATAAACCAATAATCACTGGTGTGTTTGTTAACACAGTAACATAATTGACAGCACAAAGGAGCATGGGACAAAACGTTAATCATGAGTTATATGGAACTGGTTTGGATTTTTCGAAACAACGCAAAAAGGAGTTATTTCCAAACTGCACAAAGAGAAGAGTCTGGTGGAAACATCGAACCTGTTCCACCACCCTCAAAAGGAAGTGCAAGTCACATTTATTCTTCTAACACCACTGCCGGTATTTGTGTTACTACTGGTGATTGATGGTGTAGCTGCACTTCTGTGGATTGGCATCAGAAGCGAAATGCCTTCGGTTCCTGTGTTCAGTCACAAATGAGTCTTAGGAAAAGAGCGTGTAATATAATCGTGATAATATCGTACGTCATGATCACACCGACAAAAACATGGCAAGCTGTATTTGCCAGATATTCACCCCAAGGATGCACCACCCCCATACTATTTTTAACATGCCACCACAATCAGAGGGTATCAGGTGACGCTGACAGGGTTTAGGACAAGCTTTAGGACCACTTGTGTCCAACGATTCTCAACATTGGACTGGTCCATCTGGTTCACTCCTGAGGCTTTGCCTTGCATGTTTCCAGCCATATATGTGCTGCTCATAAAAATAAAGGGAACACTTGGGACTTACATTGGGTACTTAAAGTGTTCCCTTTATATTTTTGAGCAGTATATATATAGAGAGAGAGAAAGAGAGAGAGAGAGAGAGAGAGAGACAGAGACTCATAAACGTACAACTGTGCATATTAACTGAGATTCCAGTCCCTCTAAAGCTATGGAAACAGTCGCAAACCCAAGAACACAGATCAACATCAACCCAGCCGTATATACAGCATTAATACACTTACACACTCTGATCTGTGATCACCCAATTATATTTTTTATTCTAACTCCTCCCTTAGATTGTTAGAAACATGACCTGCAATACTGGTAAGTTGATCTCCAGCTAGCTAATTGTGTAAATAGTTGTTATACAATACAGTATGGCGGTTATACTGTATTGTTTAGGGTAATAATGACCTCGGTACATATCACGGGTACACCAGGTGAACAACGTTCATAAAATGAGTGCTGGAAAGAGACTGAGGAGGCCGAGGGTATGACTGCATATAGTACAGTTCGTTAGTGTGGATTCAGGGTCGGACTCTGCATGGAGCTAATGCAAAGTTCGTTTCTTGGAGCTTGCTGGATTTCAGAAGCATATATTGTGGTCGGTTGAATTGCCGTACAAGTAATTACGCAAGGTAATTAAGGTCCAATCGATGCTCCTTGATTCTAACACTTTTTTTAATATGATTCCAACTTCTTTATCAAGTAACCTCCAGTACTACACAATTTCCAGGTGGCTACCAACCAACTGCCAGTGAGGATGCCAACAAACCTCCTGTACTAACCAACTTCTAACACCAACCACCCGAGCTTCAGTACCAGTAAAGCTCCAGTATCAATATAAATCATATAACATTTAACCTGCTGTACCAACCAACCTACAGTACTATTCAAGGTCCAGCACCACCCACTCGAGCTTCCGTACCAGTAAACCACCAGTATAAACCAAAGCCCATTGCCAACCAGCCTCCAGTACCAACCAACTAAACTGTAGCAAACCTACCAATCAAGCTCCAGGACCAAACAACAAAAACAACCAACAGACCTGTCTTCATCTCCTACAACTGTAACAGCTGTACTTCATGATTTAAAGTTTTATCCTGCCTAAAACTGGCTTCCATGACAAGTGCCAAACCGGTTAAAAGTGAAACGCGCCACGAAAACTACACTACAAGAAATATAAATCCATACACAACTATTCAAAACTATTAACAACACTACCAGTCTAGAAACACCCGGAGCCCGTGTACACAACCGAAATTTATTAGCTATGTTTGGGCATGAAACTGTCACAAAACCTCTAAATACCGTTACAGCTCGAGCCGCAGATTCTAATTCATAACAATAACAATAACAAAGCCCCTCACGTGCGAGCCGCTCAAGGCGAAAAAGCACAAGCAAACAAGCCCCGTGACCCACAGAAGTGCCTGCTCGTGTTTGTTGTGGGGATGCTGGACTCACGCTGCTGTTCTCTCCGGTCCAGTGCACTATAGCTTGGTTGTGCGCCGCGTCTCCCTTCAGTACGAACGAGCTGCTCAGCAGAGACACCTTCTCTGCTCCCGGTGACCTCGCGAACCTCCGCGGAGAAGCCGGTGCCTCTTCGGTTGCGTCCTGGTCGTCTAAGAGGGCATGATGCTCGTTCCTACGGTTCAAAACGACAGCGTCGCCGGGTCCACCGTTAACAGGAAACGATCCGTGCACCGAAATCCACATCAGGGCGACGAACAGGTGCGAGAGGACCTGGAAAGAAGCCGCGGCTTGCGCCATGACGCGCGCCCGTGTGCGTCCGTTCGTTTGCAAAAACCTAGAATGGGGAGCCGGTTCGCGTCCGACACAACGGATAAAGAGAGAGAGAGAGAGAGAGAGAGAGAGAGAGAGAGAGAGAGAAAGACCGGTGATGTCCGCGTCAAGCAGCGATAACAGGAATACCGGGCTGCCATCTGCTGACTGAAGAGTGGTGTACTCACGTACTGTACTGACACGATCAGGTTCACAGGACTAAAGACCAATCATGGATGTTATTACAAATAAGTAGTAATCCATAATCCAGAAATGTTTCCAGGTGGTTAATGGTTCGACATTATGGATATTGGTTCTAGCTAACGATCCAAATATCTAAGCACCTCATTAGGGTTACGGTTACATTATTTAGCAGACGCTCTTACCCAGAGCGACCTACCATTAATACAGTCTTACGGTCCAAGCAATTGTGGGCTAAAAGCCTGGCTCAAGGACCCAAAAGCAACAGCTGGAAAGAGGTGGGCTTTAAACCCAGAACCTTCTGGTCCATAATCCAGTAGCTTTACTGTTTTGTGTAGCACCTTGGTCCTGGAGGAACGTTGTTTCGTTTCACTGTATACTCTACACCACTGTATATGGTACAAATTGGTGAACCCGTGATCCAAAAGTACAGGGATCAAGCTTTTTACCTACATTTTAAAGTAACAGGATTCATTTCCCTTTGGATCCATCAAAGGTTCATCAGTTCAGCATTAGAGATACATTATGACCAGTAGGAACTGAGAGAAGTTTGTTGTTTCGGTCAATTAAGCCACGTTGAGTTTTGTTTAAGACCACCCTCCCTCTCTAATGTGCCAGTCAGTCGAAGCCGGTGCACCGCTGGAGCCCAGTACTGTGTTGAAAATGTATTCTCGGTTACAGCAGACGAGCTTTCCACACATATTACATTTAGGCTTTTCTTTTTCTCTCTCCTCTCCCATGTGGAGCAAACCTGAGCTCTTTTTAAGCAACCTTGTTCTACTAATGCTCTAACAGAGCGTACGGAAACAAAACCGCATGATTACAGTAGATCCCTCCTTACATTTACATTTACAGCAGCATTTAGCAGACGCCCTTCTCCAGAGCGACTTACAATTGGTACAGTCTTACAATCCAAGCAATTGTGGGTTAAGGGTCTTGCTCAAGGACCCAACT